>JAULBS010074757.1:0-35991 GCA_032355785.1 Symmetromphalus regularis
ATGGTCATTCTGACATATGTATTTAGAGGAAACCCACTGCTGCCACATAGGCTACTCTTTCTGATAAGCAGCAAGGGTCTTTTATATATGCCGTCCCACAGACAGGACAACATAACACAGCCTTTGATGAACCAGTTGTGGACCACTGCTTGGAACGGAAAATAGCCGAAACTGAAAATGGGTTCACCAAGAAGGATCGATCCGACAACCGACTGGTTCACAGGCAGACACACTACATCCCACTCCCAGAAAGAGGCAGATACAGGTGTTTGAAAAATAAGTTGATGTGTGTGACAGATTTAAATGTGTTACTGTTAAATATTGGATGCACCATTCTCTGCATCTGCCCTTGGTAGACACTAAATCAGCTTACCTAGCCAGATCCTGGATGTGAATAGTTGGCACAACATTCTGACCATTTCCAAATAAGTGAAGTTCTTGTTGATTGTGCCATGCAGACTAAAAAAAAAAATATGTTATTCACTGTACTTAATAATTCATTGACACTGTGTTACATATACTTTTATAATGTGACTATAGAGTATAGTTTACATTTGACTTACCATCTTTAATTAACAAAAACATTTCTTAAAATATCTTTTTTTAATATAACTAGAGTGTTTCACAAAAATATGAAATTTATGTTAACCAGTGTCAAATTTCAAGTAATCTGAAATTATATTTTCATAAATTTGGTGTCACAAGATAGTATCATATTCAATTAAACCCAAACAGAATTTGAATGCTCTTCATATCTATGAAATCATGAGATATGAAACATCAGAAATTACATTATAAGAGCGATAACAGCTAGATATCAGTCCACAGAAAGATGTAGCCAAAGAAAATACATTAAGTTAAATAAACAATTTTGTTAGAATGTCAAGTTATTTTAAAGAATATCGTTAAAGTACAAAAAAAAATTCATTAGATTTCCAATAATGACTTAGCTTCTATGACAAAACAAAAAATGTATAGCATTATACATGGCACAGCCCTGTTAAAACATTCTAAAAAAAAAATTCTTTTACACACTTGTGTCCTGTTTTGGTGGATGCTAAACAGATTCTGAGGTGATTACGGTAGTCAAGCATTACTGAATTTTATATGCAAGAAAAATAGTTTTAAACAGATTTCTGATTTAATTATTTTGTTTTAAACTAACGTTAATATGAAAGCACCAAATAACTTAGTATTAGATCACCAAATAACTTAGTATTAGATCACCAAACTAAGCAGGGCTGGCCTTAGGAGCTGCAGGGCCCAATTGGGAACATTTTGGGCTCTGTTAGGCAGTTTTTCTTGACAAGACTAGAGTAGATTACTTTAGTACAGGGCCCATTGAATGTGCCCTGAAACAAAGATTTGATGAGTTTTATATTGATCCCAATCTCAGGACCCTTTGGACTAATTATGTTTTGAACCCACACACCCTACATTGCCATGAGGGTTTATTTCTATTCAAATAAGGTGTATTTTTTAGAAACAAATAACCAGTATGAAAGATGAACAACTAAGAAATGAGAAAAATATTAATTTCTCCTGAAATAAAATAGAGAAAGATAACAAACAAATAAAAGTTATTATGATGCAGATTTCTTGTGAAATAAATGAGAGGTTTTATTCTTCCTTTATCTTAAAAAAAATCTGCTGAAATTATGGTGTCCTTGATGGGACACATCTTGAAATATTTTAAGAAAATTCTTATTTTGGAATAAATATTTCATTGGAACACACTCTATGAAATGCTATAACAAAAATACAGCATTTAAAAACTCTAGAAATTATCTTTTTAAAATGAATATAACTCTGAAATAAATTTTACCTTGAAAAGATAGTGGAAAATATTTTGTTCAGCTCCATATGTAAGACCAGAACATATAACATATGTCACCAGTTTGGCTTTGTTCTGAAAAATAAAATATGCATTGATAATTGTACTTGTTAAAACTTACCACTCTTTACCATTAATTTTAATGTTTTTTTAAAACTAAATGCAAACAAATTAATGTTGATATTTGTATGATTTTAGATTGTCAAACTTCATTTATTTTAAGATTTTTGTTATTTTATTTCATATGCATACTGTTGTATCTTTACAATTACAAAATGTAAACAGATGGCACAACTGCATGATGTAAACAACATGAATCATTATTTACAGTTTTTCCCAGTTTTATGACAGTTTTCTCAGCACTGGTGTGCTCCTTGAAGTTTGGGTGAGGCTTTCTTCTTCGATAATCATCTTCTGTGAATGGAATTTCAGGATCATCCTGGTAAAAATAATATAATGACCATGATTATTAAAAAAAAAAATCGTTAATGAAAAGATTATCAGTCTCAAACAGTTATATTACAGGTGCAAAATGTAGTTGGTGATGTTATGAATAATGTCTAGGATGCAATATTCTTTCCCCAGGTGATAATGGAAAGTGATTTGAAGCTTTACAGGTATAACCCAGAAACAAACACAGAGCTCTCAGTGAAAGACATTCTTGTCATCAAAACTGAAAAAGGAGCATGAGCTGAGATCACAAATGAAGGTCATGAAGACTGTATTCTTCAACATCAAAAAACAACAACACTGCTACCGTCTGCTTTATTTACTTGACTTAGAGAAATGCAACTTCTGGTTGCTGTACATCATGAAAGGGAAGGAATCTGACATGATCAAAGACATCAAATACAATACAACATGCCATGGGTGGACAATCTCTTAATAAGTCCACTTGTGTTTTAAAACTAATCAAGCTATCTATACAATTAATCACCCATCACTATACTGAATATAAGCCTAACTTGCAGAATAAAACAAAGGAAAATACTTACTGGATCTAAAGGTTTACTTTTAGCCCATGTCATACATGATGAGATCAGTATAAACATCTTTGGCTTCTCCAGTTTTTCCAGATCAGAATGTAATTCTAGAAAAAAAATACAACACTTAATAAATCAGCTTTCAAAACAATGTCTTGAGAATGAACAGTAGTTACATATCAGAGCTCTTTTATGTCCTGAAATTTAATATAATATAATATGGTTTGTCACATAACACCAATTAGAATTGTCTACCTCTTAGATATAGTGTGCCTGTTTTTTGTCTGTAATCAAAATACTTTGAATATGTTTTTTTTTTGTCTGGAACATATTTTCTGAAAGCCATGTCTGATAGTTGCTAAATTGGGACATGTTTTGGGAGTAGCAAATTAATTATAACATCTTACTACACATCATATATTTGCTTTCACACAAAATGCAGGGAAGTCAATAATCACTTTTTTTGTTGAATTATTAAACTGAACATTGATGCCATGTGACCATAACCCTTTCCCATTAGTACAATAATTTGGTAAGATGTATCATGTAATTAGAGAAGACAAATTAGTATGCCTGAACTATTATGTAGCGCTGTCAGACAACAATTGTGTGTTGTGGTTATCCATGGATAAGAAAAAGGATAAATAGATTTTAAAGAATCTGTGATTCAATATTTCATAGTTTTTACTATAGACTGTTATACATTAACAAAATGTATTTTATTCCTTTATTGCTTGTTTTTGTATTGTTGTTTTTTTAATGTACAGACATTTTGAAATAAAGCCAAATTTTAATCATTATTTAAACTCCAGACAAGAGATATTATGATATACTTAGTTTACTTGTCCAAAGATAAGTGAAAATTTCAAATATTTCCATTCACCCGAAAAACAATTTTTACCAGAAAAACAGAACATTTTAAATATTTAAAATAAATATATATGACCGATACCTGAAATGGCCCAGACAGCCTCATCAATCTGGTCTGGATCCTCAGTGATGTCATATACAATCACATCACATTCCACCAGGTATTCATACAGTTGGTCCTTATTCTCATACTGTTGGCAAAGTAAACAAAAATATCCTTATAGAAAATGCTTATTCTTTTTATATGTTATGCTACTATATTCCATTATTTCCATGTTTTGTAATTAATTTTTGGGGGAATTTGAAATGTAAAGCAGTACAGATCCATAAACTTCATGACAAATTATCTATACTCCTCACTTAGATAAAAGGCAAAAGTACCAGTACTACATTTATTTGTCTATTCATAAATGAATCAAGGGTGAGCTATCCACTGCCTACTCACTTATAATCCAGGTAAAAACACAATCAATTTCATTTGTATATATCCTTCAAAAGTGCTTAAATTGTTATTTTAGAAGCCATTTCTGCTTCCCATTATAAACCAGATGTCCAGCTACTGTATTAACATCCCTGCCAACTTCTTTCTGTTAATATTTTATTAGTTACTTGTACTTGTATTTATTTAGTATAATGCCTACCAGAATAATTTCTTTGACATAATCAGGTTTAGGAAGCTGTCTGTTCTTAAGAGTACCAATGATTTCATAACAGCCCTCTTTTGGCTCAGGTATAATTGAGCTAGCTGAAGAACGAGCATCTTCTTCCTCTTCTATTTCATCAAGTGATGCTCCAACAACACAGTTAGACAGAAACTAGAAAGAAAATACCAATTATCAATTAAACATCATTATAGCACTATTAATAAACATGACATCAGATTTCTTATTTAATTTTATGTCATTTATAGGGGACAATATTTCTAAATCTGAGGTAACCGGAAGTTGGTTCACATGGTTTTAACCTAGGTAACCCATAGTTTGGTTACGTGAATTATATTTGCATAACCCAGGGGTTACCTGATCAGTTACCTAAAAGTTACGTTGAAATTATGTTATAAGTACATAATTTTTAGCACAAAGTTAAAACTAAATACAAAACAAAACAATTTATAAAACTTTTTTTATGTTTGCTAGAGTTAGCTATGTTTTTTTTGTTTTTTTGATGAACCACATTCCTTTTTTCATTTCGTGCTGTCCAAGCTACTTTCTCTTTATCTACAGTGATGTTCCAAATGTTTGTTTTTTAAAGCTCATTCCGCGATGTGGGTATTTTAAAACTTTTGTAAGACCTGTTTATGTTAAAACCGTTTTCAGCATTTGTACAATTACAGGTAATCCAATATTATTTCAGCATAATTATATTCCTAAAGATGAAATATCAGCAGATAATTTAGCCATCCCCAGCATCCGTGGACATTTCATTTAAACTTTATACTCTATACTCAGCATTTTTAGTTTAGACCATCGCAATTTACTACTGTTGCAATATAACGTTGTCTACTGGTTCGCTGCATATCAAGCATCTAAAAATTAGTCTAAAACATTTATCACAATACTTGTACGTCTTAGTGAATAAACTTCCTATAATGTTTTATTTCTGAATGTCTACATAATATAAATTTGATGTTTGTGTAAATTTAATTTTGCGTAACCGACACGCGAACAGAACCGCGGTTCGATTGATAATATTGTGCTCTGATTTATGTCAGTCGAAAAAAACTAATTAAAAACAGTAATTAGAAACACTTAACCCACAACCATCATAAACGTCAAAAGTACATTAGTGAAAACAATAGTTTTCTTCAGCTAAAATACATTTTACCTCAGCATATTACTTATAAAGTTGTTTTATATAAATAGACAACTATAATTTTTAAACAAACTGATCAAATATTAACTGACGAAGTGTTACTGTTGATTTGCTGTTGTAGTAAATTTGTGTTTTTAATATAAATTTCCATTAAAAACTACTTGTAATATGTTGAACAAAGGATGGCTAAGTATTACCAGAATATTTTAACTAAGTGTTATTATACGGTCAGAAAAGGCTGTCTGTGGGAAAGTGCATATAAAAGATTCTTTGCTGCTTATTGGAAAGAGTATTATTTGTGGCAGCAGCAGGTTTCCTCTAAAGAAATACATGTATGTCAGAATGAACATATGATTGACGTCCAATAGCCGATGATAAGATAAAAATCAGTGTGCTCTAGGGGAGTCATTAAATAAAACAAACTTTACTTTGTAATGGTTCAGAAAGACAATAACCAAATATCCTTGTCTGGACCATTCTCTTCCTATTTTGTTTTAGGTCATAAATGCAATTTCATTTGCAATAGGTCATGTTATCTGAACCTACATTCCTATGAATTGTGTAGATCTCAATACACTGTAAGTAGTTACTACCAAGCACAATTTATATATCAAAACAAATCAACAAATACACAGTCATTTGATAGACACTGGGACTGACTTAAGCCTTCTGCATCGATGCATGTCAAGCTGCCCGACGTTGAATAGTTGCAATGCTCCCAAAGGTTTTGAGAGGGGTGCCCCTCTTTAGTGTGAAATCTGGTTATTTAATCGTACAAACATGGTGATTATAATTATGGTTTAAAAGAGGAGATGTTTGTCTTTCCTGCTGTGACCCGAGACTGTGACAAGAGAGTAAACTTGTCATGTTTTCAATGCCACGTTTTGTCATGAAATTTATACCAATCAAAAGCGGTGTCTCTCATCTATATAGTGACATATTTTCGATTTTTATACACAACAGCAATCAGATGCACCAATGCCAATAACGGGACAACCCCAGTTTGAGTAATTGAGCTGAGCATGACATTGTGTCGCGCTAATCGGAAAATATGTTTTGATGACCATTTTGTTTTTATCAAAAGCCACAAAATAATCTTTCACACAACAAACAAACGACTCACATTAAAAGAGCAAAGAATGCCCTTTATTCACATATCCATTTAATAAAGGTTGGTTTTGATTTAATTAACAAAATTACAGTAGAAAATGGTTAAATTTGGCTGAAACAGGAAATTGTTGTTAGTTTTAATCGTTGATTGCTGTGTATCTTATACACTAGACTATTCCCGAATATTTGCTCCTATGGGGAACAAATATAAGTTCTGGGGAAGAGGACATATATTCTCTAACACAGGACATTTTCACGTCTATTCATAGACTGATTGGTTGGAATACAACGCGTTGGTTAAGGAAAACTACAAAAGTAAAATAGATGAGCAAAAAGGGTAATTAAAATCGATTAAAAGGCTGCCAAACTGAGGCCTTGTTCATCGTGTAACTATGAGATGCATTTTGAACCCGAGTTTGTCAGATATGCAATCAAAATAGGGGGCCGTGATCTCCAACTTCGCTAACAAAACAAACAGAAAGAGACGTGCAGGCAGCAGTGAGTGAGCGGCGATGTTTCTAACTGAAACATATACTTTAAATAAAAAATATTTTATATCTACCGAAAGAAACGCATGGTGAGAAAATGTAACATACCTTTGCCAAGTTTTTTCCTTCATACTCATCCACATGATTTATAAACATACGTTTACTTTTAATCTTTTCAGGAACATCTGGATCTGGAGAGTTCGCCATTTTGTTGCTAGCTATTGTTGCTTGGAAACAACCACATCCGGTAATTGTATTTTGTACTAAATTGTACCATAAAAGAGAAGCGCACCAGAGTACAATTAAAAAAAAAATGTTATCCAAATTAAATTTGACTTCATCTTCAGCATCAACGCTTTGAAGGACATTGCAACTAATGGGGTTATCTGGGATATTAATGTTTGGTGCTGTATGTGGGGCTTTAACTGTTTTATATATTTAATACTGTCTGTGTCCTGAAAGTCTGGTGCTAAAACGTTAATAGTGACCCACACACTTGATTTGGCATTTCTTGCAGGTAATACAATAAATTTACAGTGTATGTTTAAAGTTTAATATAAAAGTTCTGGTGTCTCTCGTTTTTTCTTTTATTTTAAAGGTAGTTATCATAGTTTGGCAAGATTTACACCAGGGTCTACAACATGGTTTACACCCATATCCTCCCACCTAGACGTCTGTGTTTCTGTTTATTAATTATAGAAATTTCCAATCATTGCAAGTCTTTTTTGAGAAATAATAAATCTGTTCCTTTCTACCAGCTATGACATCATGTGGCTTGTTTTAAGGATCGTATTGTCTTTAGCTAGTTGTCTTATATTTACCTGGCGGAGGTCGTGAGTAGGCAATTGGCCAATGTTATACTTTTTTTTATACATATCACATAGGATCTCCATGAGTACTTGAGGAAAATCATCAACCTAAGGCAACATCCCTGAATTATGCATATTAAAGTGAGTGACAGTGACATTTTCTGTAATAACTGACACAAACTTACTCATACTGGACATTTTCATCAGTACTGCTAAAATAATTATTTCCAAGCCAGGGTACAGTTTTGATGCTAACTTTGAATTAATATTATTCTTAATATAATTATCACATTGACTTCAGATCCTATTGGTATTGTGTGATGTTGATATAGGATTTCTAAAGTAAAAATAATAAAGTCAACAAAGGAATATACAAGAAAATATTTAATATTAAAAAGTAAAATACAATGTATAGAAGTTAAATGAATTGCAAAGCTTTTACAAAACAAGGAGTATTCTTTTTTCCAACATTACACAAAAATAAATGATAAATAGTAAAATGAAATGTACAAGACTAATATTATTTGTAATACTTTATTTAATAATTTATTAAGATGAACTGCCACTTAACATTATTTTGATACACCGCCAGTGGCATCAAAAAAGTATACATGTACAAACAAAAACTAAATTAATCGACAGGTTGATGGGAGAGAGATTTATATTAGTAAGAAGAGAAAAAAGAAGAAAAAATAAAAGGAAAAAAATAAATATAGAAATGACACATGTTTCAAAATAATAAAAGATTACAATGTAAATGCATCAGTTTAGTAACAATTTAATAATTGTTGTATAATAATAACCATATAATAATAACAATAAAAAATAATAGTAATAATAGTGATAATAATTAAAGTAGTAATTATTTGTAATATTTAAATGAACTGCTGTATCAGTATTTTACTTCTAATTATTACACACTATCAAATCTGATGCATAACAAAACCATATACTGTCAGTCAGTCATTCCTTTTTTTTTTGTATAATGACAAAGTCAAAATTAAATTTATATTGGTAAAGTATATGTATATTGTAAATCAATAAAGTGATCTAAAGTTAGAAATGAATGTTAGAGAAGAAAATGTAGTGAAATTTTAAAGGGTATAATATCATACATTAAAATACGCTATAAATATGATATTCATCAAAAAAGATAGAAGCCTTTCTGCATAGAAATAAAGATATCTGCAGAACATAAAGGGTCAAATTTATAAAGCCAGTTTTTCTTTAATTTTATAGAAGTGTTTAAGAACTGTAAATAAATGTATAAAAAATTTACACGTGTAAGAGAAAAAGCATGCTCCATAAATGAGAATACGTCTGGTCATTATCTACACAGAAACAGTAATATGTCTACCTCTCAGTGTATAAAACATTTTAAAATATCAATAAGATAACTCATATCAAGAAAATAATAATATTGCAACTATATATGTAGCTGATCACATATAAGCAACATGTCAGAAATCTTATTTTGTAAATGATAGCCATTTATCATTTCTAAAAATACCTTTCTGGTTCTTATACATGTTCTTTGTATAATCACTGTATTGTGGAACCATGTCCGATTTAAACTGTAATCATACTGTTACATTAAACAAACCCAAAGCAAGTGCATTTCAAATCATTTGTACTTTGTTGGGTTTACCTGAAGATATAACATGTTACATTTTGCAAACACATAACAAATCAGTGGCTTAATGGATTTTAATCAATACCACAAATAACAACCAAGGTGTTAAATTTTATATTTATACACCAATTTTCTTTTATCTTTCAACATATTTGAGAATATAAATTTTTATATAATGTATTTGGATTTCTAGATACTGATGATAATAATAAATCAATATGTTTGACTTCAACCTGATGGCTTTGATATAAAATGTATTACACACATGTTAAAACATATCACTAATAAATATTTTACATATAAATGATGAAAAAGCTGTATATATATAAATATTTGTAATGTTATCAACAGTTGCAGCATAATTCATTTCACTGCCAGGTGAACTCATCTAACACTGTAAAACAGACCAGTATATGCAGCATTTATATATCACAAAATGTGCTTACATTATCAACATTAATAAAAAAAACATTCATAAAATAAGTTATTTATACATATTTCTGAAAATACCTTTGTGACTTCTTTTATTAAGTACATACACCAGATGACAGTTATTGCATGATAAAAAATACTTTAAACATGCCAAAAGTAAATTAGCTGTCGAAAAAAAAAATTTGAATGGGTGATGCTGGAAAAATAGTAAATTATAAAATATTTAAAATATAGAATGGGGAACAGTACTTTTAAAGGAGAACTGCATAATATTATATGCCAATAAATATTTTTAGTGGATGAAGAAAGCAAAGGAAAACCGTCTATTTGATGTCAAACAAGTTATAATGACAAGAAATTATTTTAATAAGCACTTATCAAGTGTTGGATGCTCATTGGAATTCAAAATAAATGAATAAGATAAACTTAAGCACCTCTGTATTATGGTTACAGGTACACTAAAATGTGTATTTTTATTAATGCATCTTGCATTTTTAAAACAAGGATGATATAAGTTAAAATAAAATTCATCTGTTAACTATTGCAATTACCGGGATGTAATTTTTTAATTACATTAATTTTATGGTCAACACATACCACATAATTTTATGAACCCATTGTACACTTTGAAATTAATGCTTTCCACTTAAAAAAGTGGCTGTTTACACACTTTTTAACAAAAACTGTAAAATGAAAAACATTCTTAATACATTCATTAAAATGGCTTGTTATCAGAGAAAACAGCTTTTGACTAGAAAATTTATAACTGTTAAAATGATAACATTTCAATGACTAGATGATTTTGAAAAATAAGAATTCTTTTGACTTAAATATCTTTCCTTCAGAAGTGGTAAATTAAAAAAAAATTAGGCTTCAGGAATATTCTTTTTCCTTTCCTTTAAGTGAAAAAAATAATAGTGAAATATGATTTGATCTGAAAACACTAATGATAACATAACCATTTATTTATTTATGCTTCGTAATTTTTAGTGCAAAGCTACAAAGGTCACAAAACACAACATTGATTGCAAATATTTAGTATACTAGTAATTGGTAATCAATACTGTATGAAATGCTCAAATCTACTCAGCAAAGATAACTGACTTCTAACAAAAATATTGCTTTATTTTAGGGGTCATTATCAAGTATCAATATATTTCTATTCATGTAAACTGTATGTGCACGTATGTGTCAAGGCCAATGTATGAATTTAAGTTAATCATTGTCTTGAAGTCTTTGTATGAAGAGAATGTTGGTAATTGTGAATGACCACTCATTTCAAATGAATTAAGATAACAATGTAGTGAAATTAAAAAAATACCTCAAAAAACACTTGACTAGTATACTTACTTCCAGTAAAATAAATGAAACTGAAAATGATATTAAAATTCTCAATTGGCAAACTTGGTGAGTGGGAGAGTTAGTCCTGACCTTTTTAAATGGCTCCATTTTAAGTAATGAGCTGAATGCTGAATGCTTAATTGTCAGTATTATTTTCATTAAAAAGGACTTTGGGAACAGTGTATTTGACACAATATGTAAATACCCAAAACTAAGGTTCTCATTTTTATCATCATTGATTGGAACATCTTTTCAATGAACTTTTTTTATATAATTTTTATTCCATTTTGGCCAAAACGTACTTCGGTGAATCCATAATTTGAAAGAAATAAAAATAGTTGTTTAAGACAAATGAAAATCCTCTCATATATAATTCATTCTGAACTTCTATAAACATCACAATGACCAGGAAGAAATTGTAAGTAACATATAATTTAAAATATCAATATATGGTCAGTTAGCTGAAAATATGTAACAGTGACTAACAACTCAAATCACTGACTTTAATATCATTTCAGTGTTGATAAATCTGCTTCATGTACTATTGGTAATCATGAATGATAAACGGAATGTGAGACTTTGTGTATATTAAATCAAATATCCCAGGACTCCATCCACTTAAGTCCATGCATCATGCTTGTCTCATCACTAGCCATTGGTCCTGACATACCAAATGAAAGAGGATGAAAAAGATAAAAGCTGAAAGAAAGAAAATAATTTTGATATTATTTATATACTATATTAATTCAGTTGTTGATTATGAATGCCTTCTATCTAAAATATATCCATAGTAAAAAATATTTTTATCTAAAAAGAAATTCATTAACATTTTGCAATATACGGGCCTTCCCAATTCACTGCAGCCCTATCCTCAGACATTTTCTCCCCTCTGTACTGAATATTTAGCCATTATATTACATATCAATTTTTCACCCAAAACTAGTTAAAACTGATTTACATTTCACACGAATAGACTGATAGATGCTTTTAATAATATTTGTTTTAAAATAAAAATATTTAAATTCAATTAAAAAAATATATAAATGCACAACAATACTTGAAATAATAATGTTAAAATAAACATTGCTAAACAAACCTGTACGTGACTCCCATAACAACTATTCCCAAACACCAAGGAAACACTTTTATTGCTAATGATTCAGATAACGTCAAACACAGTCTTGTAATTACATAGTCAAGCATTATACCTAAAAATAAAATGATAAACAAATAAAACTATAAAATCACAAAAAACAAAAATACTGCTATAAATATATTTTTAAAGTTGTATCATACAAATTAAACAAAATGCAACAAAAACATCAATCCATATTTTAGGATATAAGAAATAATTTTTAAAATAACAAAACCTCAACCAAAACAAATGAGCAGAAATATTTGCAAGATGTACCATTAGCCCTCAAAGAACTGGATATAACATAAAGGAAAAAAAAACATTTAGGGGTTAGGTTGTAAACTCAATTGCACACATACCTGAAAAAAACAGAAACAGTTTATGAGTATAATTATCGTATGGTTTACAGTTATTCTAAAATCCACAATTCAAAAAAATGATAGGATTTTAGCCTTGATGGAGTGGATGTGTGGTTTATTACAAAACTACCTGTCTAAAGGAGCCATCGTGTTATACTGCTTTCGATGAGTGCTTAATATAGGTATGATTGAAAGAATTATTTTTTAAATTGTGAAGAAAATCTTCATTTAGTTACCATGTATGTGTGGGGAAGAAAATCAAAGAAAATTAAGTTTGACCCATCTAAAAACATACCTCCCAACATAGCACTGTAGAGAAATGCAGGAAAATAATGATGGAAGTACAACACTCGAGACATTGTCCAAAAGGGCAGATAATGTAGAGCCCAGCCAAACAATAAGAACCAGCAAGCATTGAACATTCGTTCATTGTAACCTAAAAAAACAAGTACATGTAAATAATGTTAAACTAATTTATTGCAGATTTTAGATACTGAATTCATAACACTAATATATATATATATATATATATAATTATAATTAAAAGAAAATTAAGTGCTATTATGTTTATAAATTAAAAAAATATATAGCAGTGTTCAATGACTGATGTACTAAGTTAATTTATCCATATTTATAAATCAGAAGTCTTAAAAAAAAACACGAAGAAAAAGAAATTAATTTAAACCATTCTGAAAATATTTACAATGCACTGATTGATGCAAACAAATTTAAAATAGAAAAATGACAACAACAGGTGTTTTTTTGCATTTGATTTATAATACTAATTTCCTGATCTGATGTCCTTTCGACCAGTATCATTTTCCATTAGTTTTGCCTTGATAATCTTTCATCACGATATAAATGGATTTTATCCGATATTTATTTGAATATTTTAATTAAAAGTGTACCTTATATTGTGTACGACATATTGTATTCTAATAAACATTTCAGTTAACCAGCTTTTTTAGCAGATCTAACTAGAATTTACACTTTCTATATGTATATCTAGAGTACACTTTGAATGACACCCATTTGCCAATTTTATCTTTTTGTGATGGAGTAAAAGTTTAATTTATTCATGCAAGAATGGAAATGATATTACATTTATATTTCTCTCACAGATGGAAGAAAACAATTGTTCACTCACAGAGTAAAGGCTTTGGTACAGCCACACCACGTTTCCTGATAACAGCATGCACTGCATAACAGACAAGAAACAATCCTTTGGTAACCAACAACAACCAGAATATAACAGGATTTCCAAGCAGATATATTCGATGATCTTTGCCAGAAAATATCTGACCCTGAAAAATGATAATATAAAAAATGAACTTGATATTATACAGTCTTCAAAAAAGGAAAATGAACAGTAAATTACATTTTACAACAAAACCTAACAAAATGTTATCTACTCTTTTTCTGTCTATTTGTCCTCAACAATAATAAAGTTCAGAATAATAAAAAGTATATATGCACACAAAAGTTAAAAAAGACAATTATAATGGTTTGAGTAATAAGTTATATTTTGGGAATTTCAAGGTGTTATAATGTTCTGGTTATTTTTAACATTGCAAATTCACAATGTTTTCTAGCCAACTTAAATTACTTCATTAACATATGTACAGACATTTAAATTTATAGCAATTTTAGAATATGACTGAAAAATAACTTCTACAAACAGCTGCAATAAAGCAAAACAAAAATTCTGCACAAACAAAAAATATGTTCTGTTTCTTACCCTGTAATTAATTGGCCATTGCCAGGGCCGAGATGTAATTTCACCTTCCTTTGGTTTGAGACCACTGTTTCCCTGTAGCAAAATACTGTATATTAGTTACTTTAAAACATTTTATAAATATCCAAATTATTTCTTTAAATCTAATTTACACAACACATTCTCAAAATAAATCCTTTTATTTGTATCTAATTGCTAAGCCTTTAACCTAAAGTAACCAAAACAAAAGCTATAAACTGAAATTACAGGCTCAAACTGTCTGTACAATGTATCTGAGCTATTTTGCAACCCCAATGTTTTTACAATTGCCATCAGATATACATTCCATTCTCCTGTCCATTACGTTAATGAAAAAAATACACATATTCATAATTAAAGTAAAAACTTTGTATTTAAAATAACTTTTTACTTCTGAAAAAACTCACGACAGAAGCAATAACATACAATATAAAGTTTGAGGTTTCCTGTAATTCATTACTGAGCTTACTCAAAGATAACAAAGCTATTTATAAACAGCATACCTGTGTCATTACAGCATGACTCTCAACTAACTTCTCAATAAAATTTGGAGAGTAGACTTCAAAACTAACATTTGGTACTGAAAGAAGTGAGCACAACTTATTAATGCTTATACATACAAACATGCATATCTGCTAACATATTGCATAAAAGAGGTGTGTGTTAAGTGAAATATGTTTTTATTTCTGTCTAGATCCAATAAAATTAAAAACATGAAGTTGATAGGGTCATGAATTAGCAACAAGTCCTATGAAATTCTTAATTAATACTGCTACTTCAGTGTAGGTACTGTTAAATACAAATGTTTTTAATATTGATGTTTGTAAACTGAAGCCAACAAGATCACATTTATTAGCAAATAAATGTTCCTTCCTTCTTTTTCTTCGTAGTACTTACCTAACAATATCACTGATTTGAATATGTATGTATTTTAATATATCAAAACAAATTATTTGAAAAAAAAGAAATGTTTATTTTTGTGTTGGGGAGAGGGAGGGGTCATTAAATAAATAATTATCAAAAAATATATTTTTTGAACATATATGTATTTTTTTAATACTGTAATTATACATTGTATTAATATAACACTGACTTACATCTATGATCAATAACTTCCTCTACACTCCACATTGCATTCTTTTCTCTTACATTTGGATTGCAGGTTGCCTCTAGCTGTTCCCAGCCCCTAAAACATAACCACAAAATTATCAAAAATAGATTTAATCACTTCTTGTATCAACATAACAAACAGGAAGATATAATATAGTACACATACTTTTTAATGATATATTATAATGCAAATAGTTTTTAATGATATAATATAGTACACATACTTTTTAATATATATATATAGTAGATGTGTTGAAAATCAAGATTTTAAATTTGAAATAATAGAAATGGTGGTGGTGCAAAATATTTTAGTGTACTAAGCACTAAAATATAGAGAACCATTTTTGTCAAATGGTGTATTTAATATGTACTTCACCTCTTTCATAATCCTTCCCCATACTATTACAAATAAAAAATGTGACTACATCTAGAAGAACGTTTAACAATATCTGTAGTCATTTTCAAAAATTAAATTTAATATACCAAGTAACAATAACAACCAAAGCAAGCACAATACAAAAAAAAAAAAAAAAACTTAGAAAGAAAAATGAACAAATGCAGTAAGAACTCACCACTTTGGTAGCTTCTTGTCATGGGAGTACAAAAGACATCGAACATAGAAGTGTGTGAATTTCAGCTTTGACCGAACTGTCTGGACTGGAGTACCTGGTGTGGCACCAACAATCTCTAAAAGCCAGATATCATTTGTGTCCCCAGTACCATTCTAAAACAGAATGCTATATTTGTTTATTTAATTTAACATATCCCATTGCAAAATACACTGTTGTGTAAAGAGTGATATTAAATATCCAATAAATAACGTGAAAATGAAAAATGGATTATACAAAATTAGACTGGTTGAGTCACCTGTGAACAAAACAATCAAACATGCTACTTTTAGAGACCTTAACAAAACAGATGATTAAAAAACCTATGAACTGGAATTGAGAATTTAGTCTATTTCAGTTCTAAAATCTCACTCAAAGTATATTTCTGATGCTAGGACATAATGTGCTCCCAGGCTTACTAAGCTACAAAAGCATAACTAAGAGGAAGAAAATAAATGAGTTTAAAAAATTGCGATCTATGACACAATTTGTAAGCAGATGAATATATATACCTGGCCATATCCAGAAACTTGGAAATGTTTTTTAGACAATGGTGCAGGTTCCCTGTGGCTGTGGAGATTTCGTCTTGTTCTGAATAAAGAAATTATAAAAATATTGTTATTCGAAGGATTTTAAAATAAATTTAGATGGGTGATGAAATTAATACCAAGTATATAAATGTGAATTAAAAAGTAGATATCCGTGTTAAAATTTAAGGTGTGACAGGGGAAAATCTAAATGTGTATTATATTTTGTGATGCAAAATAACCATAAATTCACAGTATTAACAATAAGAAATATTTGGTGGTCATTTCCATTTCCAAAAAGGACAGCCTATGTTTCATGAAGCAGTATACATGGAGTTATTTAAAGCTAAAAAACTATTTCTCTTTCCATCACTAGTACACAGTGACATCCAAAAGATGATGATTAATAACTCAAACACAAATTAAACATTTGGTAACTCTGACACATAGTCTTGAGAGGAAATCAAAAACCTTTTTCCATTATCAGCAAAAGATCTTTTATATGCACTTTCCCCACAGACAGAAGGATATATACCACAGCCTTTGATAAACCAGTCATGAGGCACAGCTTGGGATGGGAATAAACCCATTCAGAGAATGAGCCCACCAAGGGAGTTTCACCCTATGAATTACTTGACCAATGTAATAAATATACTGCTAATATCAGTATGATTTGTTAGTGTCATTTCAACATAGTAGCAGTATATTTGGATGGATTGGTTAACCTGAATTAATTCTGGAGATACCTCAAACCAGAAAAGAAAGGAGAGGATTGTTTGTTTAATGACACCCCAACACACACTGTTTATTCATCTGTTATTAGGTGTCAGACATATGGTATTTGGGACTCGTGGACTTTAGAGGAAACCCACCACCACCACATAAGTCTTTTATATGCAATTTCCCACAGACAGAATAGCACATACCACAGCCTGTGATAAACCACCAAATGACCTTTGCAGAGCACTCGCTCTAAATTTGAGCCAGTATCAAGATTAAATATCCCATGCTTCGAATGACATTTGATCCCATTACCTACCAGAGATGAGTCTTGACGGTTTAAGCACCGCACAACTGGGGCCAGTCCTCTCAAACCAGAAACACAAACCTTTTAATGGGGTGTAAAACTTACACTTTATGTTCTAGCCTAACAAGATCACCGCTCTTCACTAGCTGGGCTTTCTCGGACATGCTCACGTCGTGGTCTGCAGGTTTAATCTGCCACATATTGTTGTGATCTTTGTGACTATACGTTGTTATCTACAAATACAATATTTCAATACACATACAACATTACAAACAATGATTACCAAGTATCGCCTTTGTTGGAATACTAAAAAAGAAACATTTCAATGATTCCAGATTAGTGATGATTGATTCTGTCTATTTCCAAAAAAGTGGGCTGAGAAGAATCACAGATGTGTGCATACTTGCAATTATACTTCTCTATGTTGGTTTTTTCACTTTTTTTTTTTAATGGAATTTCAAGATATTTTTCACTTTATCTGTTGGCTTAAATGAGAACTGCCTTTAGAGCTCTCAACATATGACATTCTTAATTTTACTCTCCCTATAATACACACTGGTGTTATAATGGATGTGGGGGAGGGAAGTTGGTTTAAGTAAGAATGACTTATAACAATTAATACTGATAGTCTAATTTGTTTCAGTAATTACACTGCAGTTTTGTAAGAAATACTTGTGATACCAGATACTTGCCTCATTTCAAATTTAAAACAAACATACATAACATATTCTTTATATTATCTGAATTTGCTTTACGTATGACAATGGTTAGTTCTTAGAAATCAAAAGACAACAAACCTGTTGCTGTTTTGGTGGGTGTTCTTCAGGGTATAAATGCCAATGAGAATGCAGATAGGCTCCCCCAGTTCTCCGTTGCTTCAAGCTAATAGTACTGCCAAATGCAACATCTGGTAATTAACAAATTCATTAGATCAACAGACAGAGAATAAGTTCTTAAGAAGTCTATAATATGTGGATAAAACAGAGTGGATTTATTTATTTTACATTCAGGATGTAAAATAAAGATTTATATTTTTTATAATTAATAAAGCATTGCTAAAATTCTCTTATTTCAATTTCTGCTGGTATCTGGTAAATATTAGACAACACCATGAAATTTGCAATTCTATGATTTTAATATTCAAAAGAATATTATTTCAAATTTTTTATTCACAAATTTATACATTAATACTATCAAGTTAAAACACATTTGACTAATAATATCTATTTATCTAGTAGTCAAAATTATCCATAACCATGACCCACAGGACCTGCAGTTTACAAAAAAGTGTTTTTATATACAAGTTTAAATACATGCATTTATACTGCATTGAACATAATAGCTTTATACTGCATTGAACATAATAGCTTTAACAGACAGGGAACTACTACACAGAGTGGCCAAGCAAGGCTATATTTGGAAATTATAAATTAACTTACGTTCTGGCATGCTAACATTATATAATCTGTTTCCTATGAGTTGAGACTGGAATGCTGAGCTGTAAAATCCATCTCCATTTCCACTGAAATTAAAACCGCATAGATTTATTAACCAAAATCACAATATTGACAAACTCTATATAATTAATAATGCAAGGATAATCAACAATTATATTTTCAGAAATAATCATTTTTACATGAAGAGGATAATGTTGGTAATTTGCAGTGATATAACCACTGATATACTCTGGCAAATTAAAATACTCAGCAAGGTTAACTGCATTGTAATTTAAACTATTTAGGGTGTGGTTTTTTTTAAAACAAACAATATGTAATAAATAGACTAGTTTTACATTAAAAAATGAACAATTATAATGAACCTCAGTTGAGAACATCACTTTGAAATTATATGTGTAGGTGATGATAGCTTTACATCAAGCAGTATATCATAGGATAGACAGTTAAAGATTTCATCAAATATCCAGTCAGATATATTGTTATAAATGAATGGAATTAAAATTAAGATTATACAACTTTACCCCTGCACCATCATGTACAATGATTATACAATCCTACCATAATCCTTCCAAAATAATAATAATAACAACAACAATAATATGTTCAGATGAATACCTGTTCTTGAGTACTTTGAAGTGAATAGCAAAGAAAAGCATGTAACAAACTACGGGCACCACTATCAAGCAGGCAGCTCTAGCCATAAAATGCTTCAAAATATCAAACTGTAAAAATAAAGAAACCCAGTAAGTTAAAAACATAACCACTGCTAAGAAATCACTATTAAATAACATTACAGTGTTTTATAGTGGAACCTGTTTAAACTGGATCACCTTAGAATGCTAACATTTATTCAGTATGTCCAGTGTTTATGTTTGGTCACCATTTCATAAATAGTTATGTCCCTTGTTGGGAATTTGAATCAACTGGAACAAACTACACTAACAGACTTTAATTGTTTTTTGTTTGTTTTTTCATTTTGCATAACCAATTACAAAATAAAATTAAAATTACAAAATTAAACATATTCAAAAAACCTGAATGGGATTAAACAATGTAAATCCTCCATTTTTAAGCAAGAAGTATGTACCATAATTATATTAGGAAAAACATTTCTAATGGAGGGTGAATGAAAATGGCAGAAAATATGAATATGTCATAATATTGCATGCAGTAAAGTGTGCTAAAATGGCATGTCAATATCAGTGTCATTCAGTATCGACAAGGTTAAACTAACCATTGTGAGGTATCTGTCACCAAGAAGATTCCAAAGATCAAATGCAGTAGTGAAACCAACAAGTAATACCACAAACAGCCCAACAAACTTTACACTGAAAACAACAGAATAAATTAAATCTCTATTACTACTACAGTATGAACTAAATATATAAGACACAAAATGAACAGTTCAGTTACAGTAAATAAATGACATCAACAAATCAAGGGAAAAAAAATAAAATGTTTAAATCCTATAAAGGAGTGGGCAGAATAACAGACATTTATGGGCCCAACTGGAGGAAAATTAAATTTTAAACTGAATTCATATCTATTTGTTACAAATTATAAAGGTTTCAATTTTGTAGTATAACACCCTTTTTTCCATATTACGAATTATAAATGTTAAAATTCTGGCATCAAAATATTCAATTTTACCAAGTGTTTTAAAAAATGCTGTCCTAACTTACCATATCAAAATGTAACACAATGCCATGATATTCACTCATATACCATCAAAAATCTAACCAAAATAATATATTTTTAAAATGTGGTAATGCCTCAAGTGTTTTGACAAGGTTGTCAGTTCAAATTACAATAAGGACTCTCATAATCACGTAAAAAAAAATAGTTTTACATAAAATTAATATATAGACTGCACTCTTATAAATTATATTTTTAAAATATTACTTTTGATTTAAATTTTAAAATTTCATTCATTAAAAAAATAGGCCAATCACATTTGAAGATTCACAATTTGATTACAACTTAAAAAGCACCATATTACTGACCAGCTGGCACATATTTGAAGAAGAAAAAAATCGGGTGGTTAAAAATAACCCTCATCATACCTAAACCTACTCCTTATTAATGGACACACTAAGACACTATTTTGTCATATACGGATTGTATTAATGGTATTAAATGTGTATTATAAGCACCATTATATTGCATAAACCTGAAATTAAAACTTCAGGACTGGTTTAGATATTTTTACTGTAACAAAGTCAATTTATTTTAATGTTACAACAGACTATTTCCATTTTCTAATATGACATAATCAAAAACATTTCTTTCTTTGATAACTTAGTATAAAATATTAAGTGCCAAGTTTTTTTTTTAAATAGATAATGTGTTAAAAAAATGATAAAACAAAAATTGTGATAAAGAATATTACAGTAAGAATATGTCATACCCAACAGCACAACCCAAGGAGACACCTGCTATGAACATCCAACACCACCATTCCAGTGAAAAAGGTCTAAAACCAAAAAATATTTTTTTAAAAATTTTTGAATGATTTTTATTTTATTAAATACAATTACACAAATGATACTGAACCAATATTTTAATGAAAATGTTCTTAACTGATTCAACAGTTACGTATAGCAAAACCAGGTCGAGTATTACCCATTCCAAAAAGAAAGCCCACACCATATTATGACAAACATTTTCAAAATATTTCCTCTTCGTTTATTGAAGGTTCACAGTATTCTACGTCAGACAGACACTCGTCCTAAATTTTTTAATAAAGTCTAGCTCTAAATGACATAGTAGGGCTCGAAATATGACAGAAAGAAATAATTTTAAAAACTGATCTCTGAATTTGTTTGCTTTAAAAGATAATTTTTTGATCACCCACAACCACCAGAGAACTGATTATTCTTCTCAATCTGGGAAATTTTGTTCATTATTAATACTGTTAATTAGCAATTGTTACTAATCAAATTTATAAAACAAAATTTTACCTCTTACTTTATAGTAGGATCAATATGCTATACGACCCCTTAAAATGACAAGAAAATGTTTTATACTTACATACACATTAATTAAATTTTGTTTTATTAACAAAAACAACACTGATCTCGGACCTCCAATAGCTGATATTTATTTTTTGTTATGGGGGTGGTGGGCTCATTAAAGAAATTTATCTTATCACTCATCTCCTCTCTTAAATTAGAAGACAGAAACAAATATGTAAATTGCTATTCCAGTGATATTTCGAGAGCTGTGACAGTGAAAATGTTGATAGCAGACATTATTATTTCCATATACTTGTATTATGTTACCTTTGTTTGAATGAGAGAAACTCAAGAACAGAATAGGTTGACAACATGATGAACAACAGAAGGATTGGGTCTAAGAGGATATGTCTTGACAGTGTAATGCATCCTGTGTCTGTAACATTAAAAACAAATAGTCAGTAATATTGTTAAACAAAGACAAGAGTATTAAACATCAATACATATTATTTGTGACTGCAAGGTTGACAAGGTTGTGAGTTCAAATTACAATAAGAACAAAAAAAAAGTTTTTTTAAATAAATGTGTAGACATTATTTTATTTATTAAAAATAAAGTTAGGCCAATGGCCTTATCACATCTAAAGTTTCATAATTTATAATAACCATTATATGGCATAAACCCGATATTAACAAAACTTCAGGACTGGTTTAGGTCTGTGAAAAAGTGAAAAGAAAAAGCATTACATCACTCACAAAAAATAATTTTTAACTGATGTTATGTGAAACATTCATGAACCATATGTTTGGGCATCTGTTTATTGGAAATGTTATCGACATGAGCTTATATGACATTGGTAAGTTATGAATTCAAATAAGAATAAGCCTGTAAACAGAAATGGTGGACTGTCAAGTAAGTGAAAAGAGCGACTGACTTACCAAACATGATTAGAGTGGCTGAGAAAATGGACGCGACTATGGATTTAGTTAACAGCCACACTACTTGAAAAGCTAGTGGAACAAGCATTGATCCACATAAAGCACAAAACTGAAAAGAAACAAATTCACAAGTTAGTATAAAATTTCTTTATTTGTGCCAGTCAATCACTGTAACTCATGAAATTATTGCAAGCAAGGAATTGATGTAGAACATGTGACACCTACCGGTACATAAACACAATAATTAACTGATACATATAATTTTACCCTCATAAAATGATGAAGAAAGAAGCATTAATAAAAAAATATGCATCTGAGCATACCAATATCACACATTAACTTCTAGACTTTCATGATATACAGAAGTTCAATTTTATATCTGTCTTACATCTTACTAAATTTTACAAATTCCTGCATTTAAAAACTATTCTAACAATAATAATTAAACAAAGAAACGGACTGTAAAAATAAAAAAATATATAAAATAAGTAATTTCTATAATCATTCAAGTTTTTCAGATTAAATGGGTGAATAAAATAAAATTAGACACAAACAAATAACTTTTGACTTACAACTCTCATCCCAACATAATGTGTTTCACCATAGTCATCTCCTGGTTTTGCAAATGGAAAACTTCCATCATACCCAGTCAGCGCACCTGCCAGCCCTATCAGCATCTAAAAGTGACACAAAATTTATATCAAATGCTCATTGAGAATAATAATAGAGACACCGATTTTCCACAATAACAGAAATGTGAACGGAATTGTGGAAAAACCAATCTGAAACAGAATTTTAAACATTTTTTTAAATATATTTTTGTGCTAAAATTATATGACAATTATGCAAGTTAAAGATTTATTACATATTTTGGATTTATTTATTTATAATATTCAAAATGATGAAAATGCTACATTTGTTTATATGATCAATTCTAATGATATTCTGAGATTTTCACAAAAACCGAGAATTACCGAACTCGATGTCATGGCATATTAAACAAGTTTCAATTCAAAAAGGGAAACAGAAAAAAATGAATTTGTTAAACTGTGAAACGGAAAATGGGAAAATCTGAAATGGAAAATCAGTGCCTCTATAATAAGTGTAGCTAACAATCACACCTGGAAAAAAATGGCTGATCACAGACAATGTCCTGTTCCAATGTGTAATACTGGAAGATCTGGCATTAACAAAGTTAATTTTTCAGTCATTTTGTCCTACACTAATGTTTAAGATTTTAAAAATCAACTCAACGCATTTTTATGTAAAGATATTGGACTAAATTAAATAATAATAAAAACTCATTATAAAACATACATTTAATTATGCAGATGAAACTGAATAACAGAAATCTTTTCTATAAAGACTGGATCAAATTGATCAATATCTTTAAGACCTTATGACTGGTACAACAAAATAATTATTTTGGGGGCTGATAGTGATCTTACACATGTATACATAAAGAGAATTTGTACCAAACAATATATTTTCTTTGATTATTTATTTATTTATTTTTGTTTAACGACATCACTAGAGCACATTAACCTATTAATTACTGGCTATTGGATGTCAAATATTTGGAAATTTTGACCATGTAGACAAGTGTGAGCCAGCCTTCGACAGGTTTTGAACCACAATCTTCAGCTTGAAAGTTCAATGTCCTACCACTAGACCAATGAGGCTCATTTTCTTTGATTGTGTACTGATGCATGTAAAGTAGGTCACAGTGAACTAATTACTGCAGTAACATCGGTCTGCATCTCAATATTAGGCTTTATTTTCCCTTAAATTCAACTAGAATTCATTTGGATTGCTACACCTTTACAATATGCCAGAATAAAAATTAAAAAATGTATCTAAGATAGTGGACCTTTAATTTTTTTATATTATTTGTTTTTAAACAAATAATAGTCTAATTCAGTTTGTGTTTAATTATTAAAGGTGAACATTTTAATGAAGTAGTTATTTATATCAAATAGAAAACATGTATAAAATGCTCCCAAAGTACAATATACCATACTTTAACAACATTTTTGGGAAAACACTAAGTCTAACAAACTACATTTATAATCTAGTGATGTATGACCACAGTAAGTCTCAGTAGGCAACAGAGCCTCATTTATTAGAAATAAATAAGAAAAAGATACCTTTTTAATCCCTGCCCCTCCTCCCCAAAACCTGAAAAACTGAACCAAAGGGAGTCAAATGTTTCCTAAATGTTCTAGAAAAGGGCCACTCAAACCTACACTTACAGGCTCAGTTTAGATAGGGTTTGTGCCCTGATTTATTTCTTTATTGAACACCCAGTTTTAGGGCAAAATACGGTTCTGGTCAATAAAAGTTTATAGATGAATACAGAAATATGTCAATAGAAGTATATATTAAAATACTCATATAAAGCTTGTAGTCATGCCATTTTATATTATTTCATTTAAAAAAAAAAAATTCTATTTACATGTAATGTGTAATAAACAAAGATAAACGAGTACAATAATGAAGTAAAACTAATGCAAGGGTGTAGATTAGCAGTCGCCGGCCAAGGTGAGTTCAAATCGAGGCAGGTGAGTTCAGTATTGATAATCATCTGCCCTGATGGCCACCTCTGGCTTCTCCGAAGCGAACAACAAAGCTGAGCTCAAAACAATGACAGAGACAATGATCACATCACAGTTCTTCTGCTACTGATGCCATTTTTGGTTTGAAAGTTCGCGCAATCGCAATAATGCGCAAGATTGCCGGTTTCCAGCATCTGGTTCACATATTCTTGGCCTAGATTTGAACAAACGGTAAACAACGTTGCGTATTTTAGATAACGTAAATTCACTGCTGGCAATAAAATCAAAACAGACAAGCAGAAAAAAAATTCTATAAAAAAGGAAAGTTTGTTTTATTTAACGACTCTAGAGCACATTGATTTTATCTTAACATCGGCTATTGGACGTCAATCATATAGTCATTTTGACATAGTCTATGTATTTTAAAGGAAACCCGCTGCTGCCACATAGGCTACTCTTTCCGATAAGCAGTAATGGGTCTTTTATATACAGACAGGACAGAACATAGCACGACCTTTGATGAACTATTAAAACATCTGCAAGTTAATCAATAAATGTTCATCATTTATTTATGGCATAATAATGCATCTTTTGATTTCTTTGTCAGTTTTAATATAATCAATAAAAAGCAAACGACCTACCTGACAACAACATACCTGACAACTACACAGATATTAACTACTCATTGTGTATACCGTCTCTACAGGTGATGTTGTACATAAACAACAGAAATCTGTTAATCAATATTACCTTTCCTAAGGGTGGATGCACATCAAAAAAGAATGTTTGGTTGATATACCAACTTCCCATCTTCCCAAAATGAGTCTCATCCCAGCTGTTAAATAAACATAACAAAATAATGATAAATGTATTTTGCATATAATCTACACATGTATGTAAAATATGAGTTTTAAGTTGGTGTCAAAAGCACAAGTATACACATGAATGTATATAAATTTTATAAGTATTTCAGTTAGGATAATTCCTTGTTAATTCAACTGAAAATCTGCCTTCATCTCTGATTTTTGTCAAACTTTGGGAAATGACTGGGACCTTTGACTAACAGCCAGAACTCAAATATTTCTGGTCACGCCTCCTTAATTAATGAGATAAATGCTAATGAACTTTGGGCTAATTAGCACTACCTTGTGAATTCAAATGCCTATAGATTCAAAGCCTACAGAACTGGTTCTTGTTTCATTTGGAAGATCTTTCATAACTCTATATATTTGTCTTAGAAACAACCTTTCTTTTTAAATCAGCCAGAATTTTTTTTATTAAAAATTAAAAATATGAATAAAAAAATATATATATAGATCTTTCAAATTTCATGAAATTATTTTCAAAGGTACCTTATGTTAGCAAGCTTCCCTGTAAAATTTGTGACGGGCACTTTGACAGTTTTTCAACAATAAGCAATTATATATGAAAACATATATTTAAATAAAAATGTAGTCATAATAAAGTTCCATAAATAACAAAACAATAGGACAATAAACATTGATGGGTGTCAAATCAACTGAAAATCGGCCATCATCTCTCAGATTTTTGTAAAAAAAATTGGGAAATGATTGGGACCTATGATTAACGATCAGAACTCAAATATTTCTGCTCACAGCCTCTTAATTAATGAGATACATTCTAATGGACTTTTGGCTAATTAGCACTACCTTGCGAATTCAAATGCCTGTATCTTTGAAAGTATAGCACCTACAGAGCTGGTTCTTGTTTCATTTTTTCAGTGTTCTCGCTGCTCCATTTAAGGAGGGTGCACCACCCCCCCTTTCATGTTTTACTGCCCCCCTTTCGTATTCTGCTGGTCCTGTTGTTTTTTCTCCACTTACATAAACTCGTAAACTTTGTCGCTTGTAATTAGCCACTCAACGTCACATCTGACATGACAATACCTGTGACCCTGTCAGACCTGTTGAGTTATTAACAACTTGGGATGGCCAGGAGATAAGTGACATCACGATTGGCTGCATAATGTCAACCGAACTTTGGCAGATCTTATTCTCTTAATTACTAAGGTGTGCAATTAACACGCCACTGTTTTACACTTAAATATCCACTACCCCTCCACCACCCAAGTGAAAAGTTAACTGACCCTTTACAAGTTTAATTCTGACACATGTGGAGTGTGGATCACGTACATCAAAGGGTTAAATCTGATGCAAGAATACATTGTTTTAATTTAAAACTGACATAGAGCTAACTCACAGTTGCACGGGCTTTGAAATTTGCCTATAGATAGTCGTGCAGATAGTATGGTCACTGGTGGGTGGGGTATATCGAAATATGGCATATCACTTATTATCAGTTATTTAAGCCTCTATTAGATTGGTTGTATATTTGTTGGTATTAATTAATGGGTGTTGAAGAATTACCCCTTCACAAATACAGTTATATCTAGGAATTAATAAAACAGTATTACACGTTAAAGGAAGAAAAGAATGTTGTTAAACAATCTTGGTTGGTATAGGCCAACTGTTATCAATAGTTTAATATTACTGTTGTTTTCCTTATGTTTGAGCACAACCATATTAATAAAATAAAACATAGAAAAATATTAAAGGCATTGTCTTCTTTTAATTTTTATTATTATTTATATTTTCTAATAATAATGAAGTTCATTACCAAAACAAATGAAATAAAATGATGTTAATGCGAACATCAGAATAATCACCATTCTGAGTGTCAGTGTTATTATTTATTTTAATTTTTTTTTTTGGGGGGGTGGGGGGGTGGAGTCAACCGAACTTTGGCAGATCTTATTCATTTTAATTTTCGATCAGTGAGAACACTGTCTTTTAATGCTAATAAACCCAATCAGATAATGAGTCCTCTATGGGGGTTTGATCTTATGACCAAAGCACCTCATACTTTACCCCTGCCTCATGCTTTCTATAGAGAAAAATCAAGGTAGAGTTCAAATCTTTATTGTCCATTGAAACAGAAAGATTCAGATAACACTATTTAAGAGAACCTAAAAACTCGCCTAATTTAACCTCTTCAATTTTTTGCCATGGGAACTTTACCATGAAAATTTTGTTATAGACACTCAGGAAGTTTTTGAACAATAAGCAATTATATATGACAAGATATACAAAAATGTAGTCATACAATGCAATAGTAATAGTCAGTTGTACATGGCTCAAAGTAAGAAACTTCTGTTTTTTTAAACTGGACCTTAAAGGTTTTACTGATTGGTGATTTTCTAAAATCTCCATAAGGAATCTCAGGCTGACTTAGTTGAAATGCTTTGATTCACAGTCACTTCTAAATTCACTTCAGTAAGATGTCAAAGGCTAGGAAAAAATGTTCATCTTATGGCAGACATCTTGCTGAAGCCCTTTGGACTTCATGAAAAACAAAAGATGTCTGGTTTGAGAGCTGTAACCAAGAGAGCTATTGCAGAACATCCACGCCTCAAATAAAAACATGGATACAAGATTTGTACACAGTGTTGTATGAAACCTGCAAAATGACCAGTGGATTTATCAGAGTGAAATACTATTACCAGTGACTAGCAGCATTGTAGTGAAAACACTACTTTTTGTCACTTGATGTCTTGAAATGTCATGTAGGTGTGCATGTCATGTTCTGAGGCAGCAAATAAATGTATGTAAAAAGTCTCATTTTTTCTATCCATGTGATGTTATATAATTGCATATTTTACTGTTAATCTTAGCTTTATAATACTGATTACATTTGTTTTCTATGTAATGAATACAGGATTTTAAATGCTTTTAGTCCTACATGATTATAAGTGTTCTAGTTAAAAGAAAAAAGTAAAACTCCAATAGCATAAATGATGCTGATGGTAAATTTCCAATTCCAGGCTATTCTGGTGATTTCAAGTTACATTCTTTTGAGGCAGATTTGAAAACATTTAATGAATCTTTGGGACTGATTGGAGAATTACCAATAAAAAAAATGACTTGGTGTGGATAAATACTTGAAACCCAAAACTCAAACCCCCATGGATGACTCATTCTCTGATTGGGTTTGTTTCCATTCAAAGTGGTGCACCATGATTGGTATGTAAAAATCACTCACTTTAATGGCAAAAATGTAGCAGGTTTCCTCCAAAGACCATGTGTCAGAATTATCAAATATTTTACAATCTTGTAGCTTGAATTGCTCAACTTTAATGACTACAAGGAAGATTTTCATCCCTGTCAATGATATAATCCATAACCTACATATCACATATAATTGTTTATATCTCAAAAACCTTCAGAGTGCCCATCATAAAACTTACCGTGAAGCTTGTTTACATCATAAGGAACTTCTGGGGAGAATTTTTTTTCTGGTAGATTTAAAAATAAATGTTATTTAGACAAATATATAGAGCTGTGAAAGATCTTCAAAATGAAACAAGAACCAGCTCTGTAGGTGCTGTACTTTCAAAGATACAAACATTTGAATTTGCAAGGTAGTGCTAATTAGCCAAAAGTTCCTAAGAATGTATCTCATTGGTATCCAGTCAATTTGTACAATAGTCATTTCGTACCCAATTTTACCATTTCATACCAAAGTCATTTCGTACCATAGCTATTTGGTCATTTCGTGCCAGTCATTTCGTACGAAAGTCGTAATATAGATCAAGTATATACTGAGGTTGTTGATGAGGTAAAGGCTCCCATTTCTGAGCATCAGAATTTGCCAGTGAATAATTTAACAATGAATTAAAAAAATACATATTTTTGAGAATTATTGGGTTTGGGGGGCTGCCCCTTGTTTATCCAAAACCAATCTGGCAAAGAATCTATCGACAGTAACGGGCTAAGCTTAAGGACGTTGGCCTATATAAGATTGGGTGGGGGCGGAGGTCTTCATATGGCAATAGCTTTCACATAATTATGTTCACAAAAGTTAATTCAATTGTCTGCGACTGAGAGTTTTGGCGCGAATCTTTTATAGTTTTAGTTATTTGTTTGTTATGTACATTTTATTATAAATAAATTTATATCAAGTGAAATGATGTGAGCACCAGACGTCAACCTACGTCATCGGCCAAGTGTGACGTCATTTGTTTTATTTTGATAGCCTCGAGTATTTACTGAACAGTTTCGTTTTGTTTTCTTAAATTTTGTTCAGAAAAAAATATTAATAATAAGTCTACCAGACACCAAATCATTACCTTTCCCAACATTTATAAACACATAGAAAGCTGAATTTAAGAATTGACCAAATAATGGGACATATCCTCAATAGGTTTGAACGCATGTACATGTCATAGCTAACGATTTATTAACATTTGCTCACTTTATCGTTTATTCAATGAAAATAAGAAATGGCAAACCATGACCATGAAAAGAATAAGATACCGGGTACGAAATGACTACAGTACGAAATGACCATGGTACGAAATGACTAAGGTACGAAATGACCAAAGCACTATGGTACGAAATGACAATGGTATGAAATGACTATGGTACGAAATGACCATAAATTATGGTTCGAAATGGATGGTACGAAATGACTATGGTACGAAATTACTAAAATATTCAGTCAATTCGTACCATAGTCATTTCGTACTCAATTTTATCATTTCGTACCAAAGTCATTTCGTACCATAGTCATTTCGTACCATAGTTATTTGGTAATTTCGTACCATAGCCATTTCGTACCATAGTCATTTCGTACCATAGTTAATTGGTCATTTCGTACCATAGTCATTTTGAACCACAGTCATTTTGTGCCATAGTCATTTCGTACCAAAGTCGTAATATAGATCAAGTATATACTGAGATTGTTGATGAGGTAAAGGCTCCCGTTTCTAAGCATTTTTAGGGCTACTGTTATTCAGCATGTGCGAAATCCATATAGTCAGTATTTATTGACTTAGGCCTACTGTTATTCAACATGTTCCGCGAAATCCATATAGTTTTGATTATTTTACTCCTAAATAATACCAGTTTTGCAAGAAATATCGAACAATAATTGATACATGTTTGATTGAGATTTTGTAAAATGCATTCTGAGTGTAATTAAAGTGTCCTCCGACCGCGTAAAAAGTCATGTAAGATTGAGTCACCGGACAGCGTAAAAGGTTATGTAAGACTGAGTCCTCGAACAGTTTAAAAAGTAATGTAAGATTGAGTCCTCGGACAGTGTAAAAAGTAATGTAAGATTGAGTCCTCGGACAGTGTAAAAAGTAATGCAAGATTGAGACTTCGAACAGTGTAAAAAGTCATGCAGGATTGGGTCCTCGGACAGTGTAAAAAAAAGTCATGCAGGATTGGTTCCTCAGTGTAAAAAGTCATATAGGATTGAAACCTCGGACAGTGTAAAAAGTCATGCTGGATTGGGTCCTCGGACAGTGTAAAACGTAATGCAAGATTGGGTCCTCGGACAGTGTAAAAAGTTATGTAGGATTGAAACCTCGGGCAGTGTAAAAAGTCATGCAGGATTGGGTCCTCGGACAGTGTAAAACGTAATGCAAGATTGAGTCCTCGGACAGTGTAAAAATTCATGTAGGATTGAGACCTCCTCATTCCTTTCAGACATAATACCGAATTCACGTTCATCCAGTTATGTAGATTTTTTCTAACAGATTTTACATGGTAAATTAATTTATATATGATATCAGGACATGTTTGTCAATTACATCACATTACAAATATTACATGGTGAATTAATTTATATATGATATCAAGTCATATTTCTCAATTACATCACATTACAGCTATTACATGTTTATCAATTACATCACATTACAGCTATTACATAGTGAATTAATTTATATATGATATCGAAGTTGTGTTCATCAATTACATTATATTACAGCTATTACACGGTGAATTAATTTATATATGATATCGAAGTCATGTTTCTCAATTACATCACATTACAGCTATTACATGGTGAATTAATTTATATAATTATATCGAAGTCATGTGTATCAATTATATTACATCTATTACATGTTTATCAGTTAAATTACATTACAGCTATTACATGATCAATTAATTTCTATATGATATCCAAGTCATGTGTATCAATTACATTACATTACAGATATTACATAGTGAATTAATTTATAAATGATATCGAAGTCATGTTTATCAATTACATTACATTACATCTATTACATGTTTATCAATTACATTACAGCTATTACATGGTGAATTAATTTCTATATGATATCGAAGTCATGTGTATCAATTACATTAAATTACATCTATTACATGGTGAATTAAGTTTTATGTGATATTGAAGTCATGTTTATCAATTACATTACATTACAGCTATTACATGGTGAATTAATTTATATATGATATCCAAGTCATGTTTATCAATTACATTATATTACATCTATTACATGTTTATCAATTACATTACAGCTATTACATGGTGAATTAATTTTTATGTGATATTGAAGTCATGTTTATCAATTACATTATATTACAGCTATTACATGGTCAATTAATTTATATATGATATCCAAGTCATGTTTATCAATTACATTACATTACATCTATTGCTTATTTATCAATTACATTACATTACAGCTATTACATGGTGAATTAATTTCTATATGATATCCAAGTCATGTGTATCAATTACATTATATTACAGCTATTACATGGTGAATTAATTTCTATATGATATCCAAGTCATGTGTATCAATTACATTACATTACAGATATTACATGGGGAATTAATTTCTATATGATATCCAAGTCATGTGTATCAATTACATTACATTACAGCTATTGCTTGTTTATCAATTACATTATATTACAGATATTACATGGTGAATTAATTTATATAATTATATCAAGTCATATTTCTTAATTACATTACATTACAGCTATTACATGGTGAATTAATTTATATATGATATCGAAGTCATGTTTATCAATTACATTATATTACAAGTATTGCATGGTTAATTAATTTCTATATGATATCGAAGACATGTTTATCAATTACAATTATTCCCATAGATTTTATACACCTTCAACTCCTCACGTAATTAGGTACAATGTAACCCATACACCTACCCACACAATTTAAATATAAAATCAGGGTTTCTTTGGTACAGGGACATTACACCCTGGGAGTTATCCCCCTTTCCCTGGACAGTAACCATAGACTCCAGAGGTGTTTACCTGAACTATAGACACCCAGTAAGGGTGTGTCCAGACTATAGACACCATTGAGTGTGTGTGTCTGGACTATATACCCCAGTGAGTGTGTGTGTCTGGACTATAGACCTCAGGGAGTCTGTCTGGACTATAGACCCCAGTGAGTATGTGTCCGAACTATTGACCCCAGAGAGTGTGTGTCCGCCTATATACTCCAGTGAGTATATGTCTGGACTATAGACCCCAGTGAGTATGTCCATACTATAGATACCATTGAGTGTTGCTCCGGACTATAGACCCCAGGGAGTGTGTGTCTGGACTGTAGAGCCCAGTGAGTGAGTGTCTGGACTATAGACCTCAGAAGTGTGTGTACGGACTCTAGACCCCAGTGAGTGAGTGTCTGGACTATAGACCTCAGAAGTGTGTGTCCGGACTCTAGACCCCAGTGACTGAGTGTCTGGACTATAGACCTCAGAAGTGTGTGTCCGGACTCTAGAGCCCATTTAGTGAGTGTCTGGACTATAGACAACAATGTGTGTTTAACTGGACGATAGACCGCATAGATGTGTTCAACTGGACTATAAACTACAGTATGTATTTGTTTGGACTATAGACCACTTTATGTGTTTAACTGGATTATAGACCTCAGAGATGTGTTTAACTTGACTGTAGACCTTAGTGTATGACCAGATAGTAGACTCCAGTGTTACCTGAACCAAGATATAAGTGTGTGCGTCCGGAATCTGTACCCCGCCTTCTGTACCCCACCCCCTTTTCTGCTCTTTAGTTCTGGAATCTGTACCCCGCCCTCTGGATTTGCTCTTTTGTGCTCTCAGGTTCTGGAATCTGTACCCCGCCCTCTGGATTCGCTTTTCTCAGTTCTCTTGTTCTGGAATCTGTACCCCGCCATCTCAATTCACTCTTTTCTTCTCTAGTGCAAGAGGAAACTGTTGAATGTAATAGGAAGCAATGGGCAGGGCTATCGATATATTGACAAGTTTGTAACTAACGCGTGAAAATATTAATACAAAGATGGAATTACAGTTGTCTGATGTTATAAATCGAATGCTATTTCTACTGGTAAGTTAAACTTTGCTATTTCTACTGGTAAGTTACTACTATTACTACTACTATTACTACTACTAATACTACTACTTCTACTACTATTACTACTACTACTACTACTACTACTACTACTACTACTACTACTACTACTACTACTATTTCTGTTACTACTAATTATAATAATATAATAATAATAAATTAATTATAAGTTGAAAAAAGAAAACACTCCGATTTTCATATAAATATTTATATTTACATTTCTAAATTGTTTCACTGCAGAGGCATTGGGTCCGGAGGGGCTGGGGGCAGCAGCTCCCGTCTCCAAATAATTACCATGAATTGTTCTTATTCATTGTTAAATTATTCACAGGCAAATTCAGAAAAGGGAGCAGTCCCACCTCCACCCAATTTGAATTTCGTCCCAATGCCCCTGCACTGTAATACTTATTATAACCGTATGTCATTATTTTACTGACATAACTTTCGAAATATTTAATTCGTTGAATTTAGAAACATGTATGAGCATTTTTCTCACTAATGGAGAATGTCCATGGCCAGTCCTGGTATTTTTACAAGCGACTTTGCTGAGAAAGTGTTTCACCCATTACAATGTAGGTTTTTCATTTCTATTAGGAAATAAAGTTCCATTGGTGTATTTTCATCCCTACTGTCATTTTGAGGGTTTAGTCCAGTCAATATATGAAAAAAATAGGCTTAACCCAAAACAAATTGCAACAGAATTTATTTTAACTTTTTTCCATTCCACATTTGTTCCTTATTAACATACAAAAAGTACAGAAAAATTTAAGTATACATAATTCCGTTTTTTAATGAATTTTTATGGGTATTTATTTGTAAAAAATTTTTTTTAGCCATTTATGTCTAATTATGATCAGTACATTGATGTCAGTGGCTTATTATTGTTAATTACTTGCTGTATAGATAATAAATTAGGGTGGCAATTTTTATGGATGTTTTGAAGGACCTAAATCCAAGATGGCCGTCATTTTTATACATGTATATGTTCTTTGAGAATATTTTGATTAATTTTTTATACAAAGTTATTTTAAATATTCCTTACAGATTAATAAT
>JAULBS010074758.1:0-15742 GCA_032355785.1 Symmetromphalus regularis
GCAGACACACACATACAAACACACACACATACACACATATATATACACACACACATACATACACTCACACACACACACACACACATACACACACACACACACATACATACACTCACACACACACGCACATATACACACATACACACACATACAAACATATTTATACACACACACATATACACACACACACATACACACACACACACAACTACACACACACTTGGAAAATCTGTCTAACGTCACTGTATCACTTGGTATTGGTATTACTACTATTTTGATTGCTCTTACTTATAGCTGTGACCACAGTTAGGTTATTCCTCAGTCGTATTACTAATCTCTGAGAAAAGTGTCTATCAAATGTATGATGTGTCACAGCGTTTATCTTGGTAGATAAAAGTTAAATTAATTGTAAGGTGTATTTCAGACACTTTATTCCAGTAGATATACAAATATTTTCTGTTTATGATGTACTTTCGGATATTACAAGGCATGGAAGAGGATATTTTAAACGATTTAAAGATTTTATAGGCTTTCAAATAAGAACAAATATCGTAATAAAAATAAAAATAATTATTTTGAATTGAAACAATAACATAATTATTTTCAATCTGGGATGCTAAACTATATTTCGCGTCACCGGAAGTGAAACATCAAAACACCAGCATTTTTTCGTTGAAAAATTAGTGCCAAAAGGACAAACAAGTGCCTTTCAAACCTTTTGCAACGTGTATATGATACACAAAAGTATTTCACTTCATAAGCTTTTGGGTTATATTTGGTTGCCGGCGCACCCCCCCCCCCCCACACACACACACACAATTTTCAGGCAATGAACATTTTTCTTGGAAAACCTTAAGCGCGATTATAGGCCAACGCAAGGTCGGGCTTCTCACTCTAAAGTAGTGCCCCCTCCCCATTCACAATTGCTGGAACCGCCCCTGGTTGCTACGGTAACAAAAATCGTGAATAAAAAGTGCAAAAAAATTATATATATTTTTATTAAAACTTAAATTTATAATTACAATAATAAAATAAAAAATCAGATGAGTTTTTTTTTTTTAAATAATATAAATTTATTAAAGAAAATATGTCGTGGGGCACAAACTCCAAATTGTTGCTTTTCTTATGTCAAAAAATACTGGTGAGCGAGTTGAAAGCAATACTTTATTAATTTGTTTGGCTTTGTTTATTCTGAGTAATGGAGCTTGGTATGAGATGTTGAAACGCGCTATTAAAGTAATCAGATTAAGAAAGTGTGAACTTTGATAGGACATCAGATCCCAGTAGACCTCTCTGGCTTTCATCCCGGGAAAAGCTGGTGTGTATACACGCAACCCTATCTTCTCCATTTCGTCTTAGTCAAATATCGGCGTCACACCTGTGTGCAGTGCTGGAGTTTCGTGCAGGGCCCGTAGGTGGAGCAAATGACACAGGATTGTGCCGATAACCATGTTCTCAGGAATGCGACTACGTCCTTTACCAATACTGTTCGTTAATACCGCACGACTGGGAAATCATTTTTTTAGGAATGTGACTATAACAAGTATCAATATAATTGTGTCGTCTGAGAATCACAAACAACCTGGAGACTGTTTTGATATGTATAGAAATCCTTATTATGTGTACACTATATGTTGATCATGTTTGTTTTATTGAATATATACATTTGTATACCCTTATTATGTCTTCACTGTATGTTGATCATATGTTTGTTTTATTGTATATATTTCCTTATTATATTTACACATTATGTTGATCATAAGTTTGTTTTATTGTATATATATATTCTTATTGTATCTACACATGTTAATCATATGTTTGTTTTATTGTATTGTGCCAGTTTTAATGTGCATGTATATAAATCCTTGTTATGTTTAAACAATACTAGTATGTTGAACATATATTTTATTGTATATTTATCCTTACGTTTATCATATGTGGCATTTTAATGTGCATGTATATAGATCCTTAATATGTTTACACAATACTAGTATGTTGAACATTTATTTTATTGTATATTTATCCTTATGTTTATTACATGTGGCATTTTAATGTGCATGTATATAGATCCTTAATAAAAGCTTTTTGATGGTGTTACTTTTGTTTTTGGAGATAGGAATGGTCCTGTTCAGTCACTGGAGGAAACAGTGTGATGAAAGCGATTAATGGACATCGGTTTGAGCTGTCAAACATCTTATCCAAATTTAAAAAATGTGCAACTAGAATCAAAACTCACGATGTCTGGTTACTGACCTCCACATAAAGCTATGTCTTCAAGAGGATAACATTCAGATAATTAATTTGTATTATGTATAGCAATATTCTTTCTGCTCCAGCTTCTCGGATATTTAAAGCTTGCTCATTATCATTATATGGATTTTAAACAATTACATATGATTCTAGCACATATATTTCATCAGGGTTATAATATAAAATAATAATACTTAACATGTTTTTAAAATGTTTAATGGTAGATATTCAGAAGTCCTTTACGATATGAAACATTTGACTAAAATGGTTTCTGATACATTTTGTCATCTGTACAGTGTTCGCCAGTTTGTCATCTTTTGTTGACAATTATAATGAGATAGAGTAAATAACTGTAACGCTCTCCGTTTTTTGGTTTATTTCAAACTTATGTTCATTTTTAATGTCCAATTAAGGTTCAAACACGGTATGATTGACATAGAACAAGGCTGTCTGCTAAATGTTCTGTCCTACATAGAGAACAGCACATACCACAACGTTTGATAAACTCTCATCCACCTTTGGGTCAACTTATTGTCATTAATTTTCAACTACACGTAACTGGCATGAAGCTACGTACTAAATCTAAACATTGGCGCCTTCCTGTCTGTCAATGGAACTGTGAATCTTCATACACTTCAATAATTCGCCTTCTTTTAATACCATTATAACTCAACCATGATAGCCGAGTTGATCAAGGGAAAGAACTGTGCTACGAAATGAGTTCTGGGATTGCCGAAATACCCCGATCTCACAGCGGAGTAGAGGAATGAGGTACGCGGACAGGAGACACCTGCAAAGTGACTACAAAGCCCGCTGAAGCTCGTATGTTGCTAGGTTAGTCTGAATCCAGGTAATCACTCATTGACACAGCGCAGGTGTGCGGCCAGTGTTCGCCGCTAGTCCAGTGTCACATGGTCTGCGCTTATTTGTTAGATCCCACCAAAGATTTATTGGAAATACCATAAAGTAGACATTGCAATAGCAGCACAGTAGCAAATGTTAATGAACACCTCTGCACAACAATCGTAAAATGTGAAATTTGTTCGGTTTCTTTCGTCTTTTGTTGTTCCTCCGTCCTATGTTGCAAACAGCACATGTGTGCGCCTCATTTTGACAATCTGTTCGGGTTTAGCCCTTTTCTCAGATGGAACTGAATTTTCATTATGTCAAGCAATACATATTACAGAATATTTACAAAAAGACTCTTACTGATCCAGTAGATGAGAGTGATTTAACGAGAGGACCCCGTTGTTTGCGCTGTGTTTGTTGGCTAATTCGAGAGACCTGGACGTTGACATTAGAATTACAATGTGCCACGTCGTAAGAAAGAACAAAGTCGTCGCACATTGCAGCCCACCGCAGGTTTTATGTTTATGACAAATTCAAGTCGCAGAGGTGCGATCCAACATGTAATAAAGTCAAGTCCAACAAATCACTCAATTGACAAAAAACTAATTTTACTGGAGGAACACAACTACAGAATATCCACGTATACCTGATACTACAGAAGTATGGCTAGTGCCAGCACAGCCATTTAAATATTGATGGAGCAAGACTGAATAGGGGCGCCATTTGAAGTGCGCCTGCAACGTAAAAAATGGAAATATTGCCACAAAAAACACACACACCCGGCAAGTGCCCCCCCCCCCCTCGCATCCCCCGGCTATGCCGGCCTTGATGGCTAAGACCACAGAATCGCGATGTATGTTTAAAACTGAAAGGGTGTTTGTAACGCTGGGTGATTTAAGTACTGTACTTATATCTAATGACACAGGTACGATAGAATACGGTCATCGTACATTTTAAGTCCGTTAGAATCGTTCTTCTGCAGAGCTTCTGTTTTGTTACTTGTCATTTTCAGAGTATGGTACTTAGCTTATGGGAGACTGTATCCCGGTTGGCTATCGAACCCAGGCTTACAATAATTTGAGAATTGTGTTGTTGATCTGAGAAATGAGACTTCACATTTGGTTTGAGACTAGTTTGGTACATAGTGAGCCTTAGTGGTCCAGTAGTAAGACATCGGACTCTCAAGCTGAAGACAGTGGTTCAAAACCTGTTAGAGGCTGCCTCATAGTTGACTGCATGTCAAAATTAACAAATGTTTGACATCCAATAGTTGATTATTAATATATCAATGTGATCTAGTGTTGTCGTTAAAATACACTAGTACCCCCGCCCCCCCCAAAAAAAAAAATCTGTTCGGTACATAATCTATTCTCGAAGTCTTCACATTTAACGTTAGCCAGTGTTACAACATTTAACATTTTATCAAAATGAAGAGCTTAAATTCTGTAGCTCTAATAAAACAAGAGTGGGATAATTTCCAATAGATCGTTATCAGTTTGGCCCGATAGCCATCTAGTGTATGTATGGTACCGGGATGTTCTCCACGGTAGAGTTTAACCTTAGTACCATATTATATATACTGCCAAATACTAGTACTCAAATCGCCTAAGCAAACTCAAATATCTGTACGATAACACTTTATTTTTACTCTTAATTTATATATATTTGCATACTCCCACACAATAAGTTGTCTTCGATGTAGGCGAGATGTTTTTGTTTATTTTATCGTGTTTTAACGTCAATCAACACACACCATTTCACGATTTTGTAAAATAAATCTCAACACTCGAACATTGTACAAGTACTTCTTCCAATTGTAGCATTCTTTGTTGTTAGTGGGTTCAATCACACATTTCGATCATTTGAACTACAGTGACTTTAATCTGCTTACAGAACGTCTTGGGTCTACAAAATGACTAATTTCAAATGCAATCTTGCTACAACAATAATTTATTTTCTGACAACAGATTTTATTTATTTCTACAGAAACATGGCCTCCCAAGAGCTAGCTTTAATAAACTTGTTTGGTGATATTAAATTGAAGAAGTAAATATTGAAAATTATTTCACGTTAATCTTCTTACGTTGCGGCATCATGGCCGTTGGAGCGTGCTGTCGAGTTTGCAAATCCCCAAATGCACATTTGTTTGTTGTTCGGCGTGGGAACCACAATGATATTACCAGACAAAATTGTCCATTCTTTGCAATAGTCTCATGCATCATATCATGTAACTAAGAGAAAGGTCAATACGTAACAAGAATTTCGGCAACGGTAATAGCGCCCTACGATCTGTAAGTGTAAGTAGTGTAAGTCTCAGTAAATATTTTACTAAGTTTTGAGTGGATGAGTTTTATTAAATACATAAAATTTAGAATAAATATCATTCTAATCTGTCTTAAGGGACTTATTCTCAAAAGGATAGTTTTAATGGAATCGTTTTGTTTGTCGTTTTGTTTAACGACATCACTAGAGCATATTGATATATATTAATAATTGGTTATTGGATGTCAAACGTTTGGTAATTTTGACACGTAATCAATTGTGAGCCAGCTTCCGACGGGTTTTGAACCAATATCTTCAGCTTGATAGTCCAATGATCCACCGCTGGACCACTCAGGTCCGCTCTATAATGAAATCATTCTCCCTGGACAACTTCTCAAGAGAATGGTTCTAATGAGAATCTTCCTTTGGGGAATTGTTCTTAGGGAGAAATGTTCAGGAACATTGTGAACAACCGTTCAGAAGTCTTTCTCGAGAAAAAAAATGGGGAATGGTAAATTGTTCTCGTGGAAATAATTTTTCGAGGGAATTGGTCTCAGGGGGAACATTTCTCAAGGGAATTGTCCGAGGGACTAACTTTCTAATGGGCATTTCGGAAAATCGTTCTGAAGGACGATTTTCTGAACACAAAACTCATTACGTTTCAAGATAACGCAACTAATCCATTCTTTGTTTTCTATCTATGTATCATCGGTATTGATCACGTTATATTATTGTTTAAATCTGGATTTTCAAGTGGACAGAAGAGCTTGTTCAGATATCTTACAAAGGCTTATCCAAGTGGGAAACCGTCGACTTTAACAAAGTGACAAATCATTGGAGTGAACGCTGAGAGACCCGGCAAGCCACAAACAAATAAAACACGGCAGTTGGCAAGTGGCAAGAGAAGCTCCACGTTGCACAAAGCCTCGCGTTCTGCCAGGTGTGCAAGGTAGTAAACTTACCTGTGATTGTTGCAAGTCACAGGTACACATGGCAGAGAGTCCGACAGGTAAAAAAAAGTATTTTACGATCAATACCAGAGACAGGAATAGGCAATATTTCAGTAATATTTAACACAAACGTCACATGTGCAAACGATCTGCATATTGCACCAAAGTAACGTGTGATTGAAGAGTTGATGTATGAGGTGATTTAAACTATCTATCAGAGGTGTTACAAGCCGCACGTAATTACCTTCAGTCTATACAGGTATAACAGTGATATACATTCATTATCGGAACCTTAAGAACTATACATATCTAACTGTAATGTTTAATTTCACTCCGACAACATACATGATACATGGGTAATGCATAATTATATGATATTTATCTTTCAGTTCAACGGTTTTCTGTTCAAACGGTTCAAACACATTCACATGAGTTAAGATTGTTTAAACGGTCTTACATTAGGACATTGTTCAAGCACGCTCCCCTTGTGTTATAATTATAGACTGGACCCCAGTAGGGTTATCTTCTTTTAACGCTTTTAAGTGGGAATATAGCTTGGATCTCGTAAAAGGGCTAATTACTCTTTGTTTTCTTTTATCAATATTCTTTACTATTAATTTTGACTTATGTTAATATCTTCTTATAAGAATTATATACATTCTGATGGACACCTCTTTCTTTATAGTCGTAATTAATATTAATATATCATTATTTATGCATGTATTTATTGTTTCTTTTATTGCTGATGTCCATGATGTCAACACTGTAGAGAATCACTGAAATAAGTATTTTCTGACGTGCTATTATTTTGATGATAATTATTTTTATCGTCAATAAACTATTTTGAAACCATGTCATCAAAAGGCAAAGCACTGGTGTCTAAAATCTATGCGAAATTAGTTAAATTATAAACTAAATATCCCTACTACCCGGAAAATAGTTAGTATTATGACTTATTGTGAACTTCAACGTCCACATTCCCAGGCACTATGACCCCAAATACACCTGTCCATAGATGTTGTTCAATTTATGACTTATAGTAATTACATCGTCCACATTCCCAGGCAGTTTGAACGTACCTATACATGTCCATATCTAAACCTACACGTGAATGTGTCCATAGCTAATCAACGTTAGAGTTAGTGACGAAGATGAAAAAGTGCCCGTGTCAGGTGTGATGTCACAGAGATTGGACCATGGTCAATCCTAATTGAAATGAATGGGGCTCGCTGGACACTGGCTAGACTTGGACGGAACCGTGTAATCTGATTGTGAAAGTGATAACACTTCTTTGATGTCTTTCTCGCCATACAGACATAATACTACGATGTTTAATTATGCAAATTGAATATTTCTCTTTAATTTGCATACTAATTTAATTAAGAAAATCAAACTAAAGTTGAACCAAGGGATAAAGAGTATCGTTCGTTGCTTTTTCGTGTCACAGTAAAAGGCTGTGTTATGTATCTGATATGTTAAAAGCTATGTTCTTTTAATAGTTTAATATAGATTAAAGCATGGCCTCGGTAAATAACCAAATAGCTGATCTTTATGTTTTGTTCCGGAGACCTGAGGTCGTTAAATAAAACATATACATATATCGCTTAGTAAATATTTTAGGATTGTTCTAACATGACTATATTAGATGCTTCACAAACATTTTAATCTTATTTTAACTGAATCACGAGATAGCGATTTCACTGTGCTTTATCTGGACAGTCAATATTCCCTGTCTGTGCGCAAATTATTCGTAAGAGCTTCTGAACTCTAATACCACAGAAGTATTCATATGTCATCTAATTTTAGATTCTAGCCAAAACTGAAAAGTAGATACATCTTTGTTTCTCAAATACCTAATTCTTCTTCCTTGTTCATTATATGCTTTACTAGAGGACAATAGTGACGATGAACAGTTTGCCTTGGAATATTGAATTTGTTCAGATAATGTCCTTCAGCTGCTATAGATTTTTACAAAAAGTAGTCATTGGAGAACATGTTATAATTTATGTAGCATTAGAATATAAATTATTAACATGAAATATTATAAAGATAGTTAATTTAATGACGGAAAGTTTATATCACTATATAGTGCTCTTTCACTGTTCATGTAAATTGTTATATTTTTAACCGCTGATGCTTATACATGTATCATCTCAGATGCTCATTACAGGATGTATCTTCGGATGGGTTTCTTCCAAAGACATAGGCCAGATTTCTTGTTGACTGTTCAACTTCGACTTATATATACTGGGTTTACATCTTTTGAAAGAATAGTTTGAACTGTGGATCAAGACTGAACTGTAAAGGAAAAATAGAGCCATATATTAACAGGTTCACAAAATGTAGATCTTCGAAAGTCATACATAGAGTAAAACTGTCTTATCATTGCTATGACAGTCTTTTGTCAAGCTTATCCCATTAATCAATTATCAGGACTTAAATATCAGGATAATGACTAAAATATATTCCTTGTCATTGTCCGCGTATTACACGGTGCAATAAATGGTCGCCTTAATTGTATCACTGAGCTGGGCCCGCCATTCATATCGGAGCAACAGCAACCGAAATTTGAAAACTTTGTGCACAAGAATAACAATTAGCAATTACTCGGTACGATCACATTTCACATTCTGTATATTTAACATTTTAACTAAGACCACAGCTGAAGGACTGCAACTGCGTTTTTTGAATCAAACCATTAGTAGTCCTACAGCTGTTAGTGTTATATACTAGTAAAATAAAAAGTATAGTTCGTTTTATTTAACGACGCCTCTAGAGCACATTGATTTTTCTTTATTTTATCATCGGCTATCGGACGTCAATCATATGGTCATTCTGACATATTTATTTAGAGGAAACTCGCTACCACCACAAAGGCTACTCTTTCCGATAAGCAGCAAGAGGTCTTTTATATGCACTATCCCACAGACAGGACAGCACATACCATGTCCTTTGATTAACCATACTAGTATGTAGTCAAAGGATACAAAGCCTGACAGTAAAACTATTTTCTTAATTATAGCTAGAGCTTTGTATCTTCAAGCTTCATATTATATATAATTAAACACGAACATTACTTAATTGGGATGGTGATAAGAAAGTGTGTTATATTTTACAGTCTGTGCTGCGTCACATGTTGATGGATTGTCCTCACCTAAGACAGATGTTTTAGAAAACACAGCAATCGTGGAATTATTCCGATTCCTCTCATAAATCATCTATCCATTCATCCATCCATCCATATATATATATATATATATATATATATATATATATACACACACATGTATAGTGTAAATAAGCACACGTTTAGCATTTAAATAGGCAAAGGTATGTTAAACATGTTCAAACAAAAATGGAAAACATGTTTCACGTATCACACACATTTCCACGTATGAATCACATGTACTTGACTATTCTGGATTTAAATGTACATGGAACGTGTCATCTACACCATCATTTATGATATTTAATACTTTTCACATATTTCTTTAACAAATGATTTTTCTTGTCTATTTCTTGTTTAATATATGATATTTGTAACACATGTTATATAACATGTTTAACATACTTTGGTAAATACGTCAAACATATATTAGACATATTAAACATATGTTCAGCTATTCATATGTTAAGCATATGTTGTTGTTTGCTGTGAAGAACTAGCGCTGAAAAGAATATGTGGATATCATTAGGAATGTAACTAGTAAAGTCGTATTTGGATATTCGTTGCAATGTCAAATCTATCTCACGTTGCGCCAGATTGTTTGCAATAGTTTTGTTGTTATTCAGTTATATTTGCCCCATCGTTTCACAATGGGACAGTACTGGCATGCATACGTTTTATGGATATTATTATTTATTTATTTAACGACATCAGCTATTGGGGGTCACATTTTTAATGGATATGACAATTCATTAAACATGTATTTAAATCATGACAAAATTATTTTCAAGTCAACACAAACCGCATGTACTTTATTTCTACTAATTTATTCGTCTTCTTAAACTTGGAAATGTATACACACGTGTGTCAGCATAAACAAATTATAACATATGTGTGTAAATGCATATCTTAATGTGTTTATGTGACTGTCTTGCGTGACAATCATGCATCAAAAGATAACACAAACACATCATCTAAAATACTATCTCCATACAAAACACAGTATCGTACTTAACAAAGTCGTTCTGTGATTATACCACCTCCTCTATTTTAATGGTATTCAAACCTGGTGAACAAACTGGTATAACATTTGACTTTCCACAGTCTTAACCTGTTGGATGTAGTGGATTTAAATTAATTTCAAACAATGAGATGCCAGATTCTCGAGTAAGGTTAGGTTAACCCTATATACTAGAATTACTGTGCATGTACCTCAAGAAAATACTGATTCACTATCACGTCTAGTTTCACTAGTGTGTCTATAGAAGGTCATATCGTAACAAGGTCATACGATTTTTTGAAACATTCCAAAAGATTCTGATGAAGTATTATGTGTGACAAGATGAGATGTTTTTTTAAATTTAATAACAAAATTGATTTAAACATCTGTGATGATATAACAGGCATAGTCCCACGGAAATTCGGGGGCTTTGTAGTCTAAATATTGATTACAAATGAAACTTAAATATATTTGTTATACTAGATTTCGTTTTCATATCACGCAAGACATTTTAACTGAACCATGTATAGGGAATTCCATGTCGTGTCGATTTTGTTTTTCGCATTTAAAAATGTCTAATTTCAAGATCGGAACTCCTCGTGGAGCGAAATAAATTGGTACGAAATATTTTTTGCAGGTACAAAAATATTCAGAAGTTTTAAAATAATGGCTAACGTGGGAATACCCGTCACGTGACTCGAAATATATACGTCATACCTTCAACGAAAACAAAACGTTATTATTTTGTTTTGTCCCTGAGCATAATTAATTATTATTTTTAAAATATTGATAATAAGCGAGACGCGATGGTTATGTAAGTAGTTGAATGAAGTATTTATATATACAAATGAAATGTTTACATTTTAAATCAATTCGTTGCTTGGAAATTAATTAGGTCAAGGGTCCGTGGGACTATGCGTTAAAGATGTTTTGTTGTCACGGAATAACAGTAATTTACAAAACCTCATAAGCATTGCATGTGAGGGAGTGCAGCTTAGCTCAGTGGTAAAACATTCTGATAAGGTATCACATGTCGTAGGACTGACCCTATCAGTGGACTAACTGGGTTATTACACGTTCCATCTAGTGGTCCACTGTTGTCATATCTATGGATGTGGTATGTGTTGTCATGTGTGTGAGAAAAACATTTTAGTACTATTGCAACAGAATAGCTTCTGTGTCGCAAGTAGATGATGCATGTTTGACAAACTGATACTGAATAGCTTCTGTGTCGCAAGTAGATGATGCATGTTTGACAAACTGATACAGAATAGCTTCTGTGTCGCAAGTAGATGATGCATGTTTGACAAAATGATACTGAATAGCTCTTGAAGAAACAGTTTTGGGCTGTGATTATACATGCATTCCTTTCCTTTATAATGATAAACTAAATGATCCATAAGATCTCGTTCAAGCTTTTCAAAAATAACCTCGCAAGCGTTTTGGAAGCCGCGTTTTTATCTTGAAGTCGTCTGTAATAGTCGTATTTTGCTTGCTGAGTCTTCTCCCGAACAAACAAGCTGACAGCATCATATTTACTGGACAAACTTGAACACTCAAATGTTCTGTCTACAAAGAACCTGTCAAGGAAAATTTAAGTTTTTCAGCCAAACAAAATTTGCTTCCTAGGTAAAGTCATTTGCCCTGCGTGATCCAAGCTATGTGGCGAAAATTGCCAGCATTTGTATTGGAGCACGTCGGGGTTATTTGGTGGCGCAGGCGGTATGCAAATTGTGACATTAGTGAAGTCGTTGGCAAATACTTGACCGAGTCATCTCACATCACTCGCTCTGTCCAGGCCGGGATTCCAGTTTGGGAAGAAAGATGGCTTCTATGAAGGACGGTCGTAGAGGTGTAACATTACCATTACCATTTGTAATATTTTAATATTTCAGAAATCGTAAGGATTATAATACATGCATGTTTTGACAGAAAGAGAATATGAGAAAATAAAATTCCAAAATCCTTTATAGGCTGATGACAAAAGATTGAGATATGTCACTTTAAAATAAGCATCTACAAATTTGATGTGTTCATATTGTTGTCATTCGCTAATGAACACATGTTCTGCTGTCAGAAGTCAGAATTAACGAAATTTTTCAGGTGACACGTGCAGAACAGGAACCATTTGTGAATGAATGCATCATAGCATTCTGATAGAATTTTTTCATCAAAGTTGTAATGATATCACCAACACTGAGGCATTATATCATACTGACAAAGTAATTGTTTCATTAGAGTTATAACATTCAAGGACTTTTTGAAGTTTTAAAGAGATTTATGGATTCCATTCAGATGCCATTTCTCGTTTACAGAAAACCGGTTTTGAGCACATATAGTGATTAGGTTTCAAACAATATGTGAAATTTTCTGGAAATACATTAAGTTAGGACTAGGAACATTCTTCACAAACATCTTGTATTATCACTATTTTAACAATTCTACATGGGTGCTGACTCTCACGATCTTCCTCTACCAATCCAGTGGACTTTGCTTGTGTAGTTTTGTTGGTTTATATTTGAATACATTTTGACTTTACTAGTATATACACATTTTGATTATTCTGGATAAAACAATGGAATTGACAAATACGAGTGGTAATTATAAACCGGGTGTGGGGGGGGCACAGGTGGGGCGGAATTCCGCCATATTTTGCGAATATCTAGTAACACTACTAATTTGACAGTATATACATACATCTTCACGATTTCGCTGAAACACCCCTCGATACACCTATCAATCGGACTTCAGCACGTATGTCACCCCCAATAGCCGATGTTTACTTTTGTGCTGGGGGTGGGGTCGTTAAATAAATAAATGTATGTTAGAATGTGTAGATACTTCTTTATTGGTGATATGGTCTTACTGGATTTGCTTATATATCTATTAGACTTTGTTTTGTACCAATATACGGTTTTAGATATGTGTAGTTTAGATTAAATACGCATAATAGTCACCAACATTGAAGTTACCATATATATCTTAAATTATCCTCATTGACCATACTATCCTTAGAGATTTCCATATACATTCGTATGAATATTTCTTGCACAGTGATACAATTTTGATGATAATAGCAGTCATAATCGTTTAGATACACCTACCAGTCACACTTCAACAAGGATGTGCTACCGTGTGTTATTTGTAGACACATCCTTATTGGCGACATTGTTCCCCAATTCAGAATCATGTAATGATATTCAGGGCGCCATTTGCCATGTTCTTTTAAACCTCTATTTACACGTGCCGTCTGCACGTGCATCTGCCACGTGGCAGCATACGACGCGTCCTCTTGTGAGCTGTTACGGTACAAACAGACAGACGGTTGAAATGTTTCTTGAGTCCATGTTTCTCATGAAATTTCCATTTGAACAAAAAGTGGACGCGGTCGTGGAGTTTTGAGTTAATTTTCTCCCCGTTAGTTTTGTTTGAGCTGTGATTACTAGGATGGGCGAGGGTAATTCGACACCGCTCGTCCTTCGACCCTTAGATGATTGCTAGAAAATTACATTAACATATGTCAACATCCGATATTCTATCACAACCTAACAGATCTAATAGACCAAAAAAATCCTTCAATTCTTCCAGCATACCACCAAATAGACGGCGAGTCCAGACTACACAACATTAAGCTACGTACGCTAGCTCTAGCAGTAACGAACTCTTATGGGAATATATTGGTCCGAGTTTTAGAACTGGTTTGTCTGGTGCACCATGCGTAGGAACCCGCTTGTCAAGTGTAATTGTGTTGTGATCATGCTCGTAAACTGCACGGACAATTGTGGTACTTGAAATATTTTCCACATCATTGAAGAAAACTTGAGTTTTTGTTAAAAGTCACAAAAAGCTCAAAAGTAAAGCCACAATATCTGACTGCCAACTGACATGTACAGAAAGAGAAAGTAGCTGACATCAACTCTCAGACAAAACTACAAAGTAAACTTAATCATCGTCAACATGCAGAAAGCCAGAGAACGTAACTAATCATTAACTTTCAGACAAAGTAACAAAATCTATCCATTCAACTATAAAACAGTCACTGATAATTAATGTAAAGTAACTGATTATCAACTCTCAGACAAAGTAACATAAAGTGACTGACGATCAAATCTGAGATAAATTAGTGTAAAGTAACTGATTATCAACTCTCAGACAAAGCTACATAAAGTGACTGACGATCAAATCTGAGATAAATTAGTGTAAAGTAACTGATTATAAACTCTCAGACAAAGCTACATACACAGAAACATGTTGATTAACTCTCAAATAAAGCAACTGTAAGTAACTGATGATCAATAACATAGTCAATGGTTATTAACCTTTAGATAAATCTATATACAGTAATTATAGTATGGTCATAGAAACCACCAACACAAAAGAACACCTTTGTTAAATGGATAGGAAATGATGACTTAGTGATTTCTGTCTGTTAATTATAATTCTTTTTCGGAGATATTTCGGTTATTGATGAAAATGGTTATGTGATTTAGACTTCATATCATTCACTTCAGTTTTCTGTTAACAAAATACTATTACAAATATATCTATATGTAATTAAATGTGTTTTTTTTCCTTCTCGTAATTGTATTATATATAACGCTGAATGTTATCGGGTATTTCTATAAAAGTATCACAATAATATATTTTTTACAAACATAAACAAAAACAATTAATATATTCAATTACAAAAAATAGAAACCCAGAAAAAACTAAATATGATCTATGAATTTAATAATGAGCAGTAAAACTGTGAGCTATTTATAGTTCAAATGTAAAGCCACACTATCTAATTGATTGCCAACTGCCATGAAGAGAAACAGAAAGTGACTGATATGTGATATCAATTCATACACAAAATACAAAGCAAACTTAATCATCATCAAACTACACAAAGCCAGATAAAGTAAACAATGATCAACTTTCAAAGTAACAAAAAGTATCCTGTCAACTATTAAACAAAGTCACTGATAATCTACTGTCATACAAAGGTACACAAAGTAATTGAAGATCAAATCACACATAAATCAATGTAAAGTAAATGATTATCTAATGTGGTACAAAGCTACATCAACAGAAATATGATCATCAAGTTTCAAATAAAGCAATTGTAAGAAAATTGATGATCAACACTCAGACAAAATAACACTGGTCATTAACTTTTAGATAAATCTACATAAAGAAATTATTATATGATCATAGTTTTTCCTGTCCGTTAGTTATAATTATGTCATTGTGTGTAAGTAACTGATCATCAACACTGAGATA
>JAULBS010074769.1:0-20555 GCA_032355785.1 Symmetromphalus regularis
TGTGTGTGTGTGTGTGTGTGTGTGTGTGTATCTTATTAGTTATATACTCAGAAGTAGTCCTTTAAAGTACACATTTCACTGGACATTTTTATTGATAACAGAAATAGCAATTTTGTATCAGTAATATGTTTACATTTTATTATGTACATTATAAAGTTTTTTCCCATGATGTATACGACCCTCAAAGTAATATATTATCATTTTAAGTTCACTAATAAATTGCTTTAATTATTCTTTGAATTTGATTGATGGTACAGTCAATCTTCGTTAACTCGATATTTACGAGACGAAGTTAAAAAGGTCGATATATCAGTGGTTCGAGATAAAACTATTTTAATGCATTACATGTATATTATCCAATCAAACATCATCCATTTGAAGAACGAGAACGTTGATGTCTTCATCATTCGCATATAGGTTTGCTGCCATGTTTGTTTATAAAAGTGACTATTATGTATGATTATTAAAAAAATGGGGGGCTGGGGGGCAGAGGTAGTGTTCATATTATTGTGAGAAGAACCAACGCAGTGGTTTACTGTATTAAAATTATATATTAGGGCCTACTCTTATAATTTCTTACTTAAAATATCAACTTTCTATTTGAGTAGATCCAGTGTTTTTGGATGAGACAAGATTGTAAGGGGGTGGGTGGGGAAACGGGAGTTCTTATTAATTGTATTTTTACGTTTTGTGTTTTTAGTATGGGGTTTGTAAATCAATTATTTTATACGTCATAATATTCATTATTCATTACAACAGGGCCGGATTTATAAGGGGGCAATTCACCCCCCCTCGACTAAGAATTTCCTTTAAAAAAAATTTTTTTTTATAAAATTAGTTCTATTCATTCATTTTAGTTCATTTTTTTATTTGTCATGTTATTTAATTTCTTTATTGAGGGTCCTCCGAACCTGAAGTGCCCCAGTCACCCCAAGGTCTAAATCCGACCCTACATTATACGTTTTGTATTTAACTGATTGCTAGATGTTTATCATGCACGGTTTGCCGTTGGTTTGAAGAACGGGTGTACAACTTTGTATATAATGCAGCATCCATAGTTGTATTTTTTTTGTTTATCAAAGTGTATGTATAATTCATTTTATAAGTATCAATGTTCAGCCACTGACACGAAGTTTCTAACATAATAAATAAAAAGTAAATAAAAATATACCTCCACACCGTAAAAAAACAAAACAACAACAACAATCTGCTGGTTTCGTTCATAACAAAAACACATTTTATCAACATGTTTTCTGAATTGCTGTTAACCAGATTCAAAAATTCATAGTCAATTTAAATTGAGAAATAATAATTTATTTTTGCAGTTTATTAGTCTGTTTATCGAATATATATATTTACGATTTCAATTGTTTCAAGAAAGAAAACTGCATATTGATACATCTGTATTCTGTCTATTACACGTGACAGCGGGTTTCTTCTATAGACCATAGGTGGTAAATAAGAAACATGATAGAGGACCATTTAAATAGTAATGTGCTGGGATGGCATCAAACATGATTTACCTTTGCAGGCTACAAATACTTCGTGTCTGTGGTTTGTGGACGATGTTTTTCAACTAACCAAAGCTGTAGAATTGAAATATATTCAAAGTGCTGTTTGTTAATAAAACTGTTTGTAGATAAACATGCTAGTCTGTTGTATTTATTGCTCTCTGAAATACGTTAGGCATATTTTTACATAATAGTACATACTAGGTGAATGCAGGTACAGGCGCGGATGCAGGATTTCTGAAAGGAGGTTGTCCAAATGTGATGAGTGAATAGGACTGGGGAAAAAAACGTTAATTTTCACGTCCTCCCACTCGGAAAATGTTGGGCGTTTTTTTTTTTATAAACGAGAGTGTTCTAGACCTCTGGACCCCCTCTGGATACGATACAGAGGTCCGATTGAGGGGGATGTCAGGTGGGCCAGTTGGAATGGATAGACGATTGTGAGGGAGCCTACTCCCTCCCCCCCTGGAATTTAGCACCGATTACCAAAAATACTTAATGCGCATTCTCCACCTGGCCTGGACCTATTACCAGCTTTGCACGGTTCTAGGTGTATGTATTAATATTTAGATTATTGTTAAATCGGATATGACAAATAAAAGATCTGGCTCTGAAAAAGGATATGCACACTTCTCTCGAACACTTTATATCATCACTATTTTAACAATATAGGGTTACGACTGACACTTGTTTTTTCTTCTTTTTTCAATATCACTTTTAAAATTACAGTTTAATCATGGAAATAAGTTGTAGACAATCTAAATATAGACTTTATTGATTAATTCAAGCCATGTTAAAATGGAAATAAACACGTGTATTGGTAAAACTGAAAATAAATGTTGATTAATTTTGAAAAATATATAATGAAATAATGCAGTTGATAAGATATTAAATGTTCATTAAACAATACTGAGTGAAGGTGAATGGCTTTCAAAGCGCTAAAATGACCCAAAACAGGGTCGTAACTTGGCATAAATAAATGTTTATGCACAGTTCCTCTCGGGTGGTCCGGGGCCATTCCCCCCCCCCCTCCCCACCCAGAAATGTTTTAAGTCTATATCGCAGCAGCTGCATTCTGAGGCATTTTTTGAAATAAAATATGTGTATGCACGTGCCTACAGTGCCTAAAGGAAGCTACGCCACTGCCAAATATTTTTAATGGGTCGTCTGCCACCCGAGCTGCCATTGCATGATCATCAGTGACATGACGTGCTACAGGCTGTGCAGCATGCGTGATACACTTGTAAACAGTTACTGCATTGGTATGCAGTATAGATGACATCAGCATAAAACGGTTCATTTGGATCGATAATGATCGATGGAGGTGCGGTTTTTTCTATTTAGCTACACAACTCCCCCGAGCTATACAACCTTTGTACCACACCGTGCGTGTTTTAACGAGTTTACTGCACTCAGGACAGATAGTCTTGTTAAAGCCATTTTTTTTAAGACCACCTAATTAACATAAAACGTTTGATCTCTATTTTCATCAGCCTTAATATTCAGATTTCAATATATACTTTTTTCTTATAATAATGATACTTATGTGATTCCCTCTGGCAGAGTCAGATACTAGAGTACTGGAACACATTTATATCCAATCTTAAAATACCATTTGGGCTATTTGCCATTCCAACCAGTGGTCCAGAACTGGTTTATCAAAGGCCGTGTTTTGTGCTGTCCTGTCTGTGTGACGGTGCATATAAAATATCCCTTGCTGCTTATCAGGAGTAGCCTATGTTGCGGCAGCGGGTTTCCTCTAAAAGAAATATGTCAGAATTATCATATGTATGACGTCCAACAGCCGATGATCAGATAAAAATCAAAATGCACTAGAGGCGTCGTTAAATAAAACAAACTTTACTTTACTTAAAATACCACCAAATGTCAAACGTGGCGAAAACATTTGATCTGAGGGAAACGATGTGGAGGGTCCAGCGAACTCCGTTCTATACTGGAAGCTAAAGTTTAAATTTTAGGTCAGTGTGAACCCTTCTTAGGCATGCCTGTACAGGGTGGCTATTAATTTTTAATCAAAAACATTACTAGTAGTGAATCCATCAATCGATCGATCGAGAGAGAATTGCTGTAGTTCAGTAGCGGATTCAGGGGGTCAGAATCCCCACCCCTTTTTCGTTTGTTTGTTTTTGAAATCGTTTTCCGAGTGGAAGGACGTGAAAATTAAGAATTTTTTCCTCATTTCTAATCTCTCATTACTTTTGGACACCCCCACCCCCTACTTTTCAGAAATCCAAATTTGGACCCCCTTTCAGAATTCCTGCATCCACGCCTGTAGAGGGAACATATCCTCATTTCCACTTGAAACTTGACGTTTCGTGTCTAGGTCTGTCAGCCCTCCTCTCTCCCCCCCCCCCCGCAATATTCACTTGCTTCTGCAATTATTTTAAAATGATTTACTCTTTAAAATTTAGGTATCACTTTCAGAACATCAAATAAATACCAACATGACCACTTTAATAATTGTATTATAGTATAATATTATCTGTAGATGTTATCACATGATATACATTAGCCATGAACAGATAAGCCTGCACTATAAACAAATTAATAAATGCTCTTTTGAAAAGCTGATTGCCAGCTTGATACTGACCCAGCATTTGAAATGAAATTAATGTCAGGTGTGCTGTTGTGGTAATGTCACACAGAAACATAATGTTTATAATTGAATGGACAAGAGGTATTTTTATGGATTCAGTTCATGTTTTCAAGCAGTTATTATCTGTGAAGAACATATATTATCAGTGTCATAAATATATTACATAGTACATGTGTAGTTTAATAAAAAAAAGTTTTTAATGATAAATAGGGCCTAAACAATAAAATAAAATTATATAAAATAAATAAATATTTAAAAACAATTACCAAATGTGCTAATATATCATTTTTGGCATAAATTATTTATCAAATAAGTAATAAATTTTATTCTTTCTTTTCACTTACTAACAAAAAAACAGACCATGTTAAGGGCAGCATCAAATTATTTTTTCAACATTAATTATAAAATATATATCTTTGAAATAAAATTTATAAAAGATACAATTTTACAATCACATGTATGCTACAAAACAAGGTAATTAAATGTAATAACTACTATATGGCAATTATTATTTTTATTTTTTAAATAATTATATATTAATAGAGTGAAACAAAAATCTTTCAATAAACATTTTAATTATTAGTAACATCACCACAAAGCAAATTAATTTATAATAAAATTCAACGTAAGCTCAGTATATAACAAGACTGCCAATATATACATATTGATGAAACAAGTTATATATATATGTAATTAAATATATCATTAATTAATGTTTTTATAAAATGAACACTTTGTTCTTGCAACTGCAGCTGTTCTATAAGGTACATATTGTAAATAATAAATGAATGACGAATCTCATATCCGTATTTAATATAGAAAATTTGGTTATTGTGCAAAATACATAAAGAAAATGATAATTAGACCTATCCCATTTATCAATATTGGTTTGATATTAAAGCATCCTATTATTCATGTTGTGTCTTTATTATTATTATATAGTACTCATTATAGTGCTAATTCCATTGGTAAAATATTATATTTTTGAATAATCAAGAATAATTTTTTTACAGAAATAAATATAACTTGTATTGTTTAAAATACATACATGTGCAAATACAATGTTTCCCCTTTGTCATGTTAATGATAATTTGAAATCTGCGGGAACTAATAAGCACATAATCATCAAACTTGCAAGACCTCTTTTCCATGAACATCAGACTCTCAAACTGAAGGCAGTGGTTCAAAACCTGTTGGATAGTAACACTCTTCGACCCACATTCACACCCCACCACCACTACCACGCAGAAATAAGCATCAGACAGTAATACACAAACAAAAACAAATGTATTCTGTTATGAAATATATATTTGTTGTATAATAAATAACATACATTATATAAAATACACACTTTTAAAAACATTTGACTGATAGCCCATTTGTCTATACAATAATGTAGTACTTGAAAGAGGATACAAATGTATATAAATTGTTTGTACATTATAATTTGTATATACATACTCTTAATAAAATGAGAACTATTTCCAACTAAATATTGATAAACTATGTTAAATATGAGGATAAAAATTACTTCAATGCAATACAGGCTAGACAGAATCATTGGAATGCTAAAAAATGTTTAAATAAAAAATAAAATTATTGTATCTATACATAATTATGTTAAAAATATTTTAAAGAATGGAAGAAATATCTAAGTATATACATTGTTTTAGGACCAAAGTATATACATTGTTTTAGGACCATGCCTATTTTAAAAAAAGACCCATGTATATTTTGGAAGGTAACTGAAACAAATATATTCTATAAACATAATATATTTGTTGTTTCAAACAGCTCAAGACTCAAGCAAAAAAAAAAAAATAATAGTAATAATTGCCTTGCCATAATAGACTTTAATTTTAAACATCTTAAATAATTTTGTTTAATGGAATGTCTGTGAAATGTATTTCTTTAAAATTTATAAAAACAAGTACTGTATATTCCCTGTATAAATTGTGTTTTTAAATATTTCATGCAATACAGATTACTAGTGTGTACATTCATTACACACTTTGGATACAATGGTACGATCATGGATTTATGCTTGAGTGAGTCATTTTTAGTTCGCAAAATGGCCTGGTGAGGTAGGCATTAATTAGGGAAGGGGCATTAAATAGGGAATATACAGTGGTGGTGAAAAATGGCTTCCTATATTCAGTCTTGTATTTGTTTTGTAAGAAAAACAAATAAAATAAGATTTACCTAAACTATGATAAAAAATACCATTGTATTATGAAAAATAACTATATTACATAATACTGTAAAATGGGATTCTCATGGAATGTTGCAAATAAATAAATAAAGCAAAAAAAAAAAGTTTCTAATGAATCTACATTAGTAAAATATACCAGTATATGCACATTAAAATTTTGTAAATGCTACATGTATGTACAACTAAAAATTGATATTAAAATACATTTAACTATAATAAAATGTATATCATAATATTGATAATCTTGTTTGAGACTAGTTCCGTTTAGAATAAGACAAATGATTTTATCTTGACTCCATGGAAAATTCTTTAATCCCATTGATTGTTTGCTGTTGAACAAATCCGTTACACCCAGTGCGCGGAGCCAATTTTTCTTATACTCCATCTGTAATTTTCAACAATTTACTGATCGGTTGTTCCAAGTGTGGATATCCTTGTTCTTTATTATTATTTATTTATTACATTCATTTTTTTAAAATATAAAATTGGGTTTTAATTGACATATGTTTCAGACAATTTTGTGTTATAAACATTTGCAGTTAAAAATAGTTTTATCAACGGAACTATATTTTGTCGCAGTTAAGTAACTTCTTTTCACGTCTGCCTGGTATGGATTTGTTAATAAATTGTTATTATCTTGTATGATTTTGATTAATTAACTTTTAAAATATTAATAAGGTTTAATATTTCAACCAGATAAATTCGTTGTAGAAGCATCTCTTGGGGTAAATGACTTGCATTCTGATAGAAAAAGAATAAAAATAAAATTCCATTTATATTTAAGTTTGTCTACCAAACACATTAGAAGCAATTAAAAATAGAAAACTTGGGAATTTACATATTTTATCAAATATTATATACCTACATGTAAACCCTATTTAATTTTCTTCAGTCTACAGGAATCAGCCACACCACATACAACTGATGTCTAGAAATGGAATCATTCTCATTTTTGGCAAGTGACATTTTTTTTATATACCCCCGGAGATACGGAAATCTGGCTTTAAAAATGTGTTATCCAACCCACCCACCAAAAAACTAAATTTGAGATGTAACCTATGGATAATAAAACTAGAATGGCACATCACAACACCACAGCGTTCAGTGGAATAAATGCTTTCAAAAGCATAAACTTGTTTTTAAATATTATGTACAGTATATAGAAGTATTTTAATCCATGACATTTCTTATATTATATAGTTGCTATGCTTACAAAAACAGCAAGTGCAAACAATTTACAACTGTAGCTAGAACAGAAATGCTAGTCGGTCATCAAGATGAGATAAATAAAATTCTTAATAATTATATCATAGAAATGACTGATCGTTTAAATATTAAGTCAACAGAGACCATATCTAATTGATTTTTTGGAAACCTTTGCAATCCACATGCTTATAAAACTCTAAAACAGAATCACTTGAAAAAAGAAACTTCATTAAATTTTATATTGTTAATTTTGATTTGATCTTTCATGATATCAAACAATATTTAGCTGCTTCAGAACCAAAAGGGTGCAACTTGGGGAAGCAGTTAATGGAGAAAAGGGCCAAAAACTGTTTATCACCTAGACACTAGTTCTATGTGGAATATCTTGATTTCAAGATAAATGTGGAATAGCTTCAGAAACCTACAAACACCCTTTGTGCACCAGATGCAGCTAATTTAGGGGTATTCAGTGATACCAGTAAATGCAGACTTACATCCTTTTGGTTCTGAAACAGAAGTTTATTTAAACAGAAGTTTATTTAAACACTAAGATTTTATCAATTTAAAACTAATCACATCAAGACACTTAGCTCAGATTTGTTCACATAATAATATAATTATCAATAAATTATAATCCTATATTAGTAAGATGGAACAAAACTCTGGGGTGTGATAACCATAGGAGGAATTTACAACAAGTATACTAAAAAAGAGACTATCACATTTGTTACACTTTGAAACAATATATCACAGTGGTTTATTTTTGAAGCTTTGAGCTTTAAGTATGTTTATGAATCACTTCAATGTTTACCAGATCTGTAGGCTTTATAATTGCTATTCATAAACAATGTACAAGTTGTTTTCTGCCATGGAACTGCTATGGACAAACTGGAATTTCTGCAATGCCATGGAATTGCTATGGACAAACTGGAATTTCTGCAATGCCACAGAACTGCTATGGATGATCTAGAATTTTTCTGCAGTGCCATGGAATTGCTATGGACAATCTCGAAGTTCTGCAGTGCTACTGAATTGCTATGGACAATCTAGAAGTTCTGCAGTGCTACTGAATTGCTATGGACAATCTACAAGTTCTTCAGTGCTACTGAATTGCTATGGACAGTATAGAAGTTCTGCCATGCCACGGAATTGCTATGGACAATCTAGAAGTTCTGCAATGCCATGGAATTGCTATGGACAATCTAGAAGTTCTGCAATGCCACAAAACTGCTATGGACAATCTAGAAGTTCTGCAGTGCTACTGAATTGCTATGGACAATCTAGAAGTTCTGCAATGCCAAGGAATTGCTATGGAAAATCTAGAAGTTCTGCAATGCCATGGAATTGCTATGGACAATCTAGAAGTTCTGCAGTGCTACAGAATTGCTATGGACAATCTAGAAGTTCTGCAATGCCACAAAATTGCTATTAACAATAAAGAAGTTCTGCAGTTATAGAATCACCTAGATAATCTAGATTTTCTGAAAATTTACAGAATTGCTATGGATAATCTAGATATTCTGGAATGTTATGGAATAACTATGAACAGTCCAGAAGTATTTTTTTTTTATGTCAGGGAATCATTATTAACAGTCTACAAATTCTGCACATTAATGGAATTTTCTTGATCAGTCAACAAATTCTGCATTGCCATGAAACTGCTACAAACAATCGACAAGTTCTGCAATGCCATGGAATCACTATGAACAGTGTAGAAAGTCTGCATCACCAGAGAATCACTAACAACAACCTATACAACTTTTGCCCCAACTACTATGCAGTTGCTATGAACAGTCAACAAGTTCTACTCGTCCCTGAGCTTCCGGTGTGCTGGGAAGGAAACGTTTCTTGAATTCTTCATCAGACAGAGACAGTGGTGGCGGGGTCTTATTGAGGTCGTCAGAGGGAAAAAACGGGGAGGAAGACCTGCTGCGTGGCCGGTCTAATACTGGCGGACTGTCGAGAATACGAACGTGATTCTTCTTCTTTGGTGTAATGTTAGGGGATGAGGTCTTCAGAATAGATGGCTTGTCACCATTTTTATCTGGATTCTGCAATGAAACATAAATGTAACACGCAAGATTTGTGGATTTCTGACTGTTAAAAATTTATTTTGTCTTTTTAAATAAAAACAATAATAAACTCTAGAGTAGAGGCATATTATTTCTGTTTTGAGTTACAATAAAAATCAGGATGGAAAGAAATGTGTGATATGGGACAGCTATATGAGTCAGCTGTCACATCCACTAATTTATCTAAATGTAAAGAAACCAAAAAACAATACACCCCCCAAAAAAAGAAGAAGATAAAACAAAAAAATAATCCATCAAAAGCCAAATAAAACTGTTAGTGCATTTAAGAGAAAACTAAATTGAATAAATATGAGGTGCATGAGTGACAATCGCTTCCTGGAAGTGGGGGCACATAACCAGGTGGAGGGGGTGATGGCATGCCCCACACCCCCTAATTTGTTTTTTGAAAATCCAAGGTTTTTTAAATGCCTTTTTTGGCTAAAATCTTCAAACTATAATAAACCTCCTGTGTACTTCGATATATTTAAGCTATGACCTCATGGCTAAGTGTTACATTGATATCATAAAGAGAAATACTGTGTACTTTGGTATATTTGTGCTAAGACCCCCTGGCTAAGTGTTACATTGATATCATAAAGAGAAATACTGGAAAAGATTATTATTTAGCATTTTATTTCAATTTTTCGAAGCCAAATGTGGGGGTATAATTATATAGTCCAAAAAGTGTGGAGGGGATATGTCCATCTATATGCCCGGGATTTATGCCCATGATGAGGTTTGATGAAGCCAGTGGTTATGCAGCAACATGACAGCAGTTTCTGCTAGGAGAATAAACTTAAGATGTCAAGGGTATAAACAGAGTTTACCTTGTAAAAGGAAAGTCCTGTGGACTGTAAGTCAGACTGAAGAGATTTCATTGTATCCTGCAGTCTACAAAACAATAAAGTATTTATATAACACACAAGCATGCTTTTAGGAAAGTATATTTTAAAATCATCGGTGGTGCTATATATTTTACAAGGTGCATTTTTGAAAAAGAAATATTACATTTTGGATTTTGAGAAGCTACCTGTGCTTATAATACCTTTAATATCTAGAAATTTTAACTGCAAGAATGTTTATTAGCTTAAGGCCATAATCAGATTATAAGAATGTTATCCAGTTAACTCAAACCTAACCTAAAACTGGCCACATTACGTCATGTCTCGGACATCAATAAATGCGAGTCATTCCAATGACAGACTAATCCACAAACCTTTGGCCATGACGTGCTAATCCATACACCTTACGGCCTTTCTTTTCTTAGACAAATCTACCAGTTGGTCATTCCTCACAGCCTAAAGCATTAAGTGCTAGCTGGTCAGTAAATAGGCAAAGCAAGATGGCAGCCATGTTTGCCTATCCTAGTTGGAAAGTGACATGACTTATCCAGCTTATATTCATGGCTAAAGGCTCATAGGAATGACTTTGGGATTGGGGAGGTGGGGTCACTGATGGATCGGGTACAAATTCTTATATCAGATTTTGGTTCCAATGGCAAACATTAATGTGATAAAAATGTTATAATTTTTTTTATAGAAAGGCTGACATGTGGGGAGAGGGGTGTGGGGGTTCCTACGGGCATCTGGCTATATCTAATTTAGTTTTGAGCATGCTGTCCCAGGATGCTACTGTGCACAGAACACATTTTGAACTGTGACTAACATTGTGGAATTTTGTGAGAAATCAGGAATTTTCAATCAATATCCAGAATTCCAGAAATTTTACCAAATACTGTACATACAATTAGATTTTTTTTCAAATTTCGGTCAAAAAAAGGTCTCTGATCAACCATTTCCTATTAAATTACCAATTGAAAATGAAATATTTAAAAACCATTTTCACACAAATAAGATGCTTTTACCTAACACGGAATACAGTATCCGGAATGTGGACTGCAGAAAGCCAAATATGGAATGCGGTAATAATACCGTGTTATTTGTTTACTTTCATGCAGTATTTATATTAAATAAAATTAATAGCTTTTTCTATGATAGAAGTATGAGAAACATGACACTGGTTATGTGTGTTCCTAATCAGGCTGATTGACATAACCGAATCAATCAGGATGTTATTATGCAAATCCTATGTTGACTTTTATGGCATCCATATGGCTATCATGGCTGGCATTGTAAATGAAGGTCTGCTCATGAATAATCTCTACATATTTCTCAACCACGTCCATGTTGATCATTTTGCCATGCGGCATCTTGAATGCATAGATGCATGTATAGTATATGTCACATCCGGCAGAATTCCCAGGAAAATTGGCATCTTCATTACATTATACACTCTATACCAGTCTGGTATTTTTTCTGTCTGGTATGGATCGCTACCTGTAACGATCAGTTATAACACATCTGCATTCTGTGCTCAGCATTGCAGATACCACGTGCATATAAACAGATAAATAAAAATAGCTTAGAGCGATCAAACACCTATACCACATTCCAGATACCGCATGGTGTATATTGTGTGTCAGGTAAAGGCAGCTACAGAACATTTTCAACACTTAGTATGGGTTAGAACGACAGATGAAGATAATACTACAATAATGGCTTTGAGTAGATATTGGAATTAAAAAATCCAACATTTCCTTAGATGGGATTTGAACCCAGTATTTACAAGGCTTAAATGCAGTGAACCAATCACAAAGACACTAAGGTCAATAGAAAATGACTGTTATTCTAGGATATAATTTGAAGATTGTTAAATTTTAATTTATAAAAAGTTACATACAGTCACACCTGTATTTCCAACCTCTTAGCCAAAATGATAGATGTCAAATTGTTATCCATTGTTAAAGTTATTCATACCCATGGCAGATCTAAGGGAAGGGGGCCTAAATTTTGCAATATAAATACATTGTAACATAAAAAATATATATATATTATTATTTAAAAAAATTAATAATAACATTAAAGAATCTAAATATTCTTTAGGGCCCTCCCTAAATGGATTTTCTGGATCTGCCACTACAGACTGCACGATAAAGTAAACAAAACATTACCTCTTATACCGCTGCTCTATCAAATTTCTTTCTTTCTGAGAATCCTAAAAAAAATCAAAAAATTAAAAACAAACCTTTTAATTTACAAAATATCTCAGGATGAAAGTAAAACTTTATGAACTAAACTAAAAATATAAATTCTAAAATAAATTTGATGAATCACAAATTTCCTTTTCTTCACAACCCAATACACCAAAAATAACAGACACTCCTTAAAACATTATATTTTTGCTTGCAAAATTCCAAATTGGAAGCAATTTAGATAAAAAAAATAATATCCTTTGTCACTGAGTTAACATAAAATTCCTGAAACATGCCAGTGTAGGTGAACAAAAAACCCAGTTAAGCTTGACATCATTTAAATGTTATTTCACTAGGTTAACTAACAACATCAAACATTCACAATTTTTATAGTTAAATAATTTCTGATACCTTGGGCATAATAATAATTTCTGATACCTTGGGCATAATAATAATAATTATAATTTCTGATACCTTGGGCATAATAATAATAATTATAATTTCTGATACCTTGGGCATAATAATAATAATTATCGTGCTCTTTCAGTAACAGGATCTATACTAACTTATGTTTACTGAAAATGTTTTGGAGATGAAGTTATAAATTTTAATTTATGAATTATTAAAAAAAATAAGAGTTATAAAATAAATAAATAAATAAGTGAATAAATAAATAATTGATTAATTGAATAGGATAGCTATTACCATGTCCCTTGTGCAAGTGTTGTTCAAGTGTTGTACACCAACCCACTGAGCCATGCAGAGCACTCACTCTGGGTTGAAGCCGATACTGAGAATAAAAATCCCGTCTCAACTGAGATTTGATCCCAGAATCTACCAACTGTGAGTCTGATGGCTTAACCACTACAGTACTGGTATTTGATTTTATAATAAAACAAATCAAGCATCTATTTTATTTGTGGATTAATTAGATAGCATGAGAAGAAAGATAGTGTTATTAACACTGTGTAACTTGTGCCTGGAGTCATTTAAAATCAATAATAATAATAAAATTCGTTGTTTTCAGAGGTTAATAGATTTAGTATTGCAACTGGTCTCCCATGTGGCCCTCTTTAGTCTACACATTTACAAATATACATACAAATATTATACATGTGACATCAAATTGTTATCCTGTCTTCAAAATAATTAGAGATAGTGTATTTGGAAATGAGGGTGTGATGGAATCATTTCAATTCCATCCACAACTCATCATTAAATTTTTTAAAGAATCAAATTTGTATCATAAACTTATTTTTCATACTTAATTACTGAATTTATTTTTGTCATTGTTTTATTAATGATATCGAGTTTTTGATTTTATCATAGTGATATGTATTATATTATTATAATTATATTTCTATTCTATATACTAAAATATATCAGCTCTTTACACTGATTTATTTTTAATAATTGTTTTATGTTTTATTGATGTTTAACCCCCAACAGCCGATGTTAATTTATTGTTTCCCTCTTAGCTACCTGTTTACCTGTAATTATTATAACACATATAAGAAATATTAGTGATATGATTGGTTAAAAAAATATATATATATATAAAAAAATTTTAAATAAATAAATGAACACAATCAATGGTATCAATGGTAAGATAAATCTTCAATCTGGCTTTACAAGTAGCTTTTCATTGAGAAATGTCAGTTCTAGGATCCCGTGGTAGCATATTACACAAAGGAATACATTTGTGCCCTGTAGTAAATGAGGCGGAAAATGATGCTTCTAACTCCACAATGGGGTGAAAACCAAGAGAATTCACATAGAAATTGTAAGCATTTTTTTAATAGCAGGTGGTGAGTAATTCAGTACACAATCTGAAGGTGGGTAGGGCACTGGGTATGTCAGGAATGCTGAGTAGAATATTTTAAAATTAATCAATATGGTTAAGTTAAGAAAAAGAAATTTCTTTCTAATCCAATCAATTTAGTAGAAAGGTGCTAGATAAAAATATCTAGCATGTTGCAAGATGGTAATAATAATATGTCCTTTTCTTTGGTTAATTGGTTTCATTATTTAGAAGGTAGACAACTGAAAGGTACTGAAATAATGAATAAAAAAAGGCAGAATGTTTTTTCTAAGTAGGATTAGATGCCTGAGAAGCCACAATTTATTTTTTAGCGCCACTTTCTATTAATGTGATTTCGTGCACGTTTCTCTATCGCATTTCCGTGTGTTGAAATGAGCATATCCATACCTGCATTTTTGCATCACACTACTTAACTAGAAAAAAATGTATTGCAAAATGCACTTTGAAAAATATCTCATCGATCGACTTTTTTTTCAGTGCACTGAAAGTCTGCACGTGGAATCGCGTATATAGAAATTGTACTATGTATACCTCATGCACAATATCGATAAACTCACGTGTTGAAAGGGGCGTGAAATCGTATTAACGAAATGTGGCCCTAAGAAATAATATACCTTGTGTATACAATGTTTGAAAGGTAGGTTTCTTAAAAATATACAGGGATAGAAACTAACTCTTGCCCCCTCGCCTGAGGCGAGTAAAAATTGCTGGGGGCAAGTAAATCCTTACTGACGCTAGTCCCCCGGGCCAGTAAATATTTGTTTTCCAATCTTGTGCTACAAAATTGTGTTATTTCTAGACAGTAGACTTCTGAACATGAACTAAACGTTACATCATTTTGTAATTCACGTTATGGATCAACCCAATCTTAAAATTAAAAAGGGGGGGGGAGACAAGTGATTTTTGTAGGGGACAAGCAATTTTTTAAGGCTACTAGTCCCCCAGGCAAGTGAAAATAATTTCTTAATTTCTACCCCTGATATATTTGACACTTGTTAATTAATTCAAAAACCTTGAACATTGTTCTGGGTGTCTACTGAAATAATAATTGAAGAAATAGTTGGAAATGATTTGGAGTGGTTACACCCATTGCAAACAGGAAATGCCATACATTAAGATGAGACACGATATGTAATTGGTCTATTTGTATAATAAAATTGAAGAAAACGTTTTGAAAAGAACATTGACTACGCCTTCAAGATTGAATATGAGATGAGTTTAATCACAACATGACATCTTGTTAAACAACTTTATTTTTAAAAATCACTTTCAAATCAGATGTAGGATTGTCAGCAGTCGTGCAGTTTTGAATGGAAATTGTCATCTGATATACATTTGTCAATTGACTAAAGAGCTATGGGAAAACGCAATATATATTTATAAGGTTTTAGGCACGACATGTCAAGGTAAGAATTATATATTTTTAAATAAATAAACATGGTGTGACGCAAATTGCTTTCAATCAATAAACAATGCTTTCTAATTTGTCAAATTATTTTCAGAAAGAAAACAATTTAAAAGGCTTTTCTAACAAAATAGCTGTTATTACAGCTATTTAGCAGTTAAAACCAAATAATTATAATTTAAGGAATGTCTCTTATTTCTTTTAGATTATGGTATGAAGCCATTCACACAAAAGTTTGTGGATGCTTTTTTTGTTCATACCCCGATGAATCTAAAAGAAATAAGAGACATTCCTTATAATTAAATTTGGGATATATTTTTTTTAGTAATTACACAAACAAGTTCATATTTTATTTTCATATATTTTTGGGCTTCCTGAAAGTGGGGGGATGGAGCCAGATGGTTTCCTGAAAGTGGGGGGATGGAGCCATGTGACTTCCTGAAAGTGGGGGGATGGAGCCAGACAGCTTCCTGAAAGTGGAGGGATGGAGCTCGGGGATGGGGTGGAGGCATGTCCCATCCACCTTATTTTTTTTTTTTAATTCAATGTTTTTGAAATGCCCTTTCCTGCATAAACCTTCAAGCAGTAATAGACCCCCTGTGTACTTCAGTATATTTGTGCTAAGACCACGTGGCTAAGTGTTACATTGATACCATAAAGAGAAACACTGGAAAAGATTATTTTTTAGGCATTTTAATTTCAATTTTTCAAAGCAAAAGGTGGATAGGGAGGTGGGGATAATTATATAGGCATCCGTCATCCAAAAAGTGGGGGGATGTGTTTCCCCCCCACCCCCAGGATTTAGTCCCCTTCCATTCTTTCAGTTGGTAACAAATTCAAACATTTTGTCTTCATTTTCCCAGTTTTGACTGTTTGTGGATTAACCTAATTTTTAGACCTCCCACAATTAGTGTGCTTAAATGTAGATTTTTGGGGGATTTCAACTATAATTTAAATGATTGTATTTGCAGACTGTAAATCTCTACCTTCCAGAGTAAGAACAGGCAAATGTTAAAAATTGTTAAGACCCCTTGTATATGTGTGTAACTAGACAAATTTATAATGCTTAAAGCTGGTTCATAAATGGGCAGAGTTGGGTTTACTGACTGACCACAACATCCTCCATGTCGTCAATGATGTGCTGCTTCTCCCTCTCAAACGTGATCTCCTGCTCAACCTGCTTGACCTTCTGCAGATGTAGTTCATCAGTCAGATCCAGAATGTGCTCCTGAAATAACAGTCAACCATGTTACATACTGACATTCTAATTAACTCATTAGTGAAGGTAATCAAGCATTATTAATCTCATCCGTTTCACAATTTAATCAGAACTCAAAACTTCTGAAATTGCCCACGGTAATTGGCAATGCCAAGGAGATTGCTGTGGAGATTTTCATTCTCCACGGCACTTTTTTTGCCGTGGACTAAATTATATTCCAAGGTGTATTTTTTTCTTATTAACATGTGAAAGATAAAATGGCCAAGGAGATTGCTATGGAGATTTTCATTCTCCACGGCACTTTTTTTGCCGTGGAGTAAAAACATTTCCCACTGTTTCTCCACAGCATTTATTTTTATGTGAACATTTTCTTAATTGCAGGTGTTGCAGATCACAAAATGAAATTAAAGGTCCATTTGGGCAATTCTAATACTGTAAATATTGGCCATCACTCACCCAAAATAAAATACATTAGTGACCATTTTTTCTTTAAATTATGAACACTATTCTCCTTTTCTGTTAATTTGGCAGTAACACTCATACAAGCCAAGCAAATAGTTGAATAAACATCCAGTAGAAAGTAAGTTTGAGTAACTGAAAAATCTAAATTTAACATGCAGAAGTTTTTATTTGGACTACTATACTTTTAGGAAAAGAGTAAAAATTCTGATTGCTTACAAGTTCCACAAGACCAAACTTTAAAAATATATTTGAATTACAGATCTGACGACATACATTTTGAATTACAGATCTGACGACACACATTTTGGTAAAAATGGAAGAAATATTAAAATAAAATTCCTTTTTGGTCAGTTTATTTAAATTTTCTCGCTGACCAATGATATTTGTAGAATAGAATTTTAAAAATAAATACATTCCTGAATTTACTTATTTTATCAAAAACGTGTTTAAATAAAATGGTTAGTTCCAAGCCAATCATCCCATGTGCAGCTGAAATATCAAAATGGAATCAATCTATGATTTTCTGTAAGTCTAAACAAGCCCTAAAATCATAATTTTATTTTTATTTTTTAGCTTTTGATTCACCCTTTGTTGTTTTAATCAGTCCCTTTCATTACCAATTTACCTGATTAGTTCCCTTTGTTTATTTAGCATGTGTTGTTTTATATTCTGTTCACTTATAGCCAGTCTGTTTTTAACTTCATTTCATTTGTGTTTTATTAGCCTGAGGAAGTTTGAAGTTTTTAAACGAAACGTTGGGATTTTAAGATAGTTTTCAAGATAATTTTAATATATATATTGAATCTTGCTTCTGAAATCCATAATAAATATAAAAAAGTAAGACCTCCCCAAAAACCCCAAAACAAAATAGTGTGACTTTATTATTTAAAAACAACTACAACCCAAGGCACTTCCCTTTTAATTCAGCCATTCCACTCCGTGCTATCATTAATAAGTTCCCTAATGTTGAATTCAACATGTTTACTATTTATTCAAACACTGGCAATTACATATTTCTTTACAAAAGTTCACCAACCAATGGCCAAAAGAAACAATATCAAAAAAAAGAATAAAATATTTTGGACATTTGGATATTTTGTTTAAGGCTTCTGCAGATTTTGTTTTCATCACTGCTTAAATTAAATTATGGTTTTTATGTTGACTATACATCTGCTTTGCAAATACAAATGTTATTTTCAAAGTTTCATGTGGTTCCTCAAAGTTATCGTTAAATTATCCTTCATTTGGTATCATTTCTTTTGCCCATTAGTATACCAGTATTATTAAATGTCATCATTGGAGAGACAAGGACTGTGATGTGGATTTGTCTGTCTAGAAGTTCACATAAGATGTCAAAATTAAAAGAAGGTTGGACATCAAAAGCAAGACATGAATGGGAGATGGGGGAGAGAACGGGAAGAAAAAACAAAGATGGCTGAGACTTGGATAATTAATATAAAACTTCCATGACTCATACACACTATCAATTAACCTGTCAGAAATTATAAACAACTTGACGGCAAACATCACTAGTTCACTGTGTTACGGAGATGTCAGGGACAGTTTACAGGTATGCTAGCAATGTATCAACACACATGCTTGTGACGTGTTGACATGCTCCAAGCCGGAATTAAAAAACCAAAGTGAAAATAATTCAAACATACGTAGTGTCACTGTCAGAACTAATTCTGATGTGTAGTTTGAGACCAATCCTAGTTGAATTCCAATCCTATAAAGTGACCTGTACATGACATGACTTGACAACAACTTGACAACAAAGGAAAGGAACATTTGTTTAACAACACCCCAGCACATTGTTTATTCAGTGGCTATTTATTATGTGTCTGACATATGGTATTCTGTGACTCATGATCTTTTAGAGGAAATCCACTACTGCCACATAGGCTACTTTTTCCGATTAACAGCAAGGGATCTTTTATAATATATGCACTTTCCCACATGACAGGATAGCACCTACCACAGCCTTTGATAAGCCAGTTGTGGATCACTAGTCAGTATAAGTGGCTCACACCTACCCAATGAGCCACTCACTATGGGTTGGAGCGGATATTGATATTAAAAATATCATGCCTCGACTGAGATTTGATCCCAGTGCCTACCAGCTGTGAGGCTAGCAGATTAACTACTGTGTCACCAAGGTCAGCTACTTGACAACAATGATATAGCATAATATGTATAATACTAAAACATGTCACTTAAAATAAGACTGGAATGCTTGTTTAATGATATGCCTGGCAGCCATTGTTTGATAAGATGTCAAGAATGTAAAACAAATATGCTGCCACCAAACTGACTAGTTTTTTAAGCTTTTATCATGTTTATACTCAACTGAACTGTCAGAGGTACATAACTCAAGTTTCCTGTACTACCTGCTACTGCCACACATGCCATTATATCTGATTAGCAGCAAGCAGGAGTGGAAATTAAGAAATTATTAGTAGCCTTAAAAAGTCCCCCATTTTAATTTTAAGATTGGGTTGATCCATAACTCGAATTACAGATGTAACGTGTAGTTCATGTTGACTTGAGAAGGTAAATTGTATTGGTGTTACTTATTTTTTATTTTTTTTATTAATCATTAAAATGTCGATATTGTGTGTACTAGAGACAGGGATCTAAAAATTAGTGATTATAAAGAACCAGTCGAAAGTGAAATGTAGTAGCCCGGGGGACTAGTGTCAGTAAGGATTTACTCGCCCCCCCCAGCAATTTTTACTAACCTCGGGACAGGGGGTGAGCATTAGTTTCTATCCCTGGCAAGGGATCTTCTGTTTGTGCTTTACAACACAAACAAACAGGACAGCACATACAGCCTCTGTTAAATCAGTTATTGATTACTGGCTGGGACAAGAAATACTCCAATAAATAAATCAATATGATCTCCCATTGAACATCTGAGAAACAGGTGAGGTGAAGTATTTTTTATACGGGTCCACATCCAATTTGGTTCGGACCCGTCTCCCCCGGGTCCAATGTC
>JAULBS010074780.1:0-20553 GCA_032355785.1 Symmetromphalus regularis
GCATTACCTAAACTGCGCATGTCAAGTTATGACAAATTTGGCGGTAAATACAAGTTAAAAAGACACAACGGGATATCCCATTGTAAAGTCTTAACGGAGTTTTTGTTTATAGTGGGATATCCCGTTAAAAAGTCGCAAAGGGTTAAAACAAGTTAGATTTCTTAATAAAACCTCAGTAACCCCATCGCCCCTTCTCATATTTGTTTTTCATTTTATGAGTGGAAGGATGTGAAAATTAACCATTACCCATCACATTTGGAACCCCCCCTTTCACAAATCCTGCATCCGTGCCTGAACCTTGTGGTTTTTAAAACTTGTTACCTCTTTAGAAAACTTGTATTTTATATGCTATGTTAGTTGTGACTAAAACCTTGTGGTTTCTAGAATGTGTGGCCTCTTTAGAAAACATGTATTGTATAAGCTAAGTTAGTTGTGACTAAAATCTTTAGGTTTCTAAAATTTGTTGCTTCTTTAGAAAACATGTATTTTATATGCTAAGTTAGTTGTGACTAAAACCTTGTGGTTTTTAAAATTTGTTGCTTCTTTAAAAAACTTGTATTTTATATGCTATGTTAGTTGTGACTAAAACCTTGTGGTTTCTAGAATGTGTTGCCTCTAGAAACAAGTATTTTATATGCTAGATTAGCAGTGAATAAAACCTCATGGTTTCTAGAGTTTATTGCTTCATAATATGGTAGGTTTGTTTTTAGTGAGAATTGTGTCTTGCACTTTCACTGCTATTCACAAAGCTGAAATAATAATATGGCCTTTTCTGTTTTTAGTTTCAAAGTGGACAATAAACTTCTGCACCCAGAAATCACAGAGTGGTAAGTTATTTTATTTTTAAAAATGAAGGAAAGTTTGTTTTATTTAACGACACCTCTAGAGCACATTGAATTTTATCTTATCGGCTATTTGACGTCAGTGATATGGTCATACTGACATATTTTTAGAGGAAACCCGCTGCCGCCACATAGGCTACTCTTTGTGAAAAGCAGCAAGAGATCTTTTATATGCACTGTCCCACAGACAGGATAGCAAGGGTCTTTTATATGCACCTCCCACAGACAGGACAGCACATACCACAGCCTTTGATGAACCAGTTGTGGACCACTGGTTGGAACGGAAAATAGCCCAAACTGCAAATAGGTCCACTGAGAAGGATCAATCCAAGAACCGACAGCTTTACAGGCGGACATGCTACATCTGCTCCAACTTTTATTTTATGACACAGTAATGTTATTTAAAAATAATCGATTGATAATTATCTTTCATTGATTCTCTAATAAAGTAGTAAACACTAGCTAATTTAAAACATTTTGTTAGATTTACATTTTATTATACGTATTATATTTTTGTAGAATGGACCGTATCCTTTATTATTGACAGCTGCATAAAATCAAATATTTTTTGTTAGTAAATTTAATATTTTTTGTGTTTGTTAAGCCAGTTTATTTAAATTTTCAGGGCAGATGGAACAAGAGCAACAAAATCATGATGGGAATGCTGAGAGAGATCAACTGATATTAGTGAGTCGCTTAATCACATTTATAGCTACAATATTGAAGTGTCTGGGATATTATTTTGTCTATTTTCTAAACAGACCAATAGTTATTTTGCATTTATTCACACACAATATTTTAAATACACAGGCCTTGAGGTTAACATTTTGATCTAGAAGCTCTATGTGATTAAAGTTAAAAAAAATTGATGCAAATTTTTTTTTTACGAGTTCACACTTTGACAAAACAAAAGGCAAAAACAAACATCTCCAATTTTATGTAAGGAATTATGATTCAATTTGTGACTAGTTGCAACTTTGAGCCCTAATACAATTAATATCTATATCATCTTGATATCTAAATAATAGTAAAATGGATTCCATCGCAACAAAAATCATTTAAACAATATTCACTAGCTGGAATTTCAGCCAATTTTGACCTATTAAGTGCCAAACATTTGATAAAGATTATTTAATGATGCAATAAGTACAACATTTAATCACCTGTTATCATCTACCTGTACAGGGTTCGAATTTCATCGAGGCATTTGCCACGCTTTCCTGTCCCTTTGCCGTAATGTCCTCTCAGTTTCACTTCTAACATAGGCAAATATTCCTGCTTGCCCCATACGAAACTTACATTTGCCGTTGTGCCCCTAATGTGTCCTCAGAATTGCCTTGGTTCCCTCTTTATTCGTAGGAATCCAAGGCAATAATAGCCATGCCTCCTAAACACCGAAGTTCAACCCCTACATGTATATCAAACATATGAAATAGTTTTTTATTGACACTCCAGCAAATTGTTTAGTTTAATATTAAAGTGTTTGTTTTCCAGACTGATTTGACAGACACATTGCAACCTCAGTCTTCACGATTCAACCATGTCGGTGTTCGCCCCGTCGTCGACCCTCTAGCCAGAACAGCATTGTCGACCCAGGAAGAAACCAGACTGTCAACCCATGAAAGACCAGCACCAGACGTGCCCAGTAGTCGAACAGAGCCCAGCGGTAGAACCCCTCGTACTTTTACCCATCATCATTATCATCATTACGCTCGCTCGCCACTAGGTGTGTTGCTTTTGTTTGCTTCTTCATTACCATTAAAGTCACTGATATCTGAGTCACTAATATTTGAAAAAGTCACTAGCTGTCAGTAAAGTCCATGGCTGTTGGGTTTCATTAGTCCAGACTAAGAAAATAAAGGACTGTTTGTTTAATGAGACCAAAAAAAAGGAAAGGATTGTTTGTTTAATGACATTCCAACACATTGTTTATTCAGGGGGTATTAGGTGTCTGACATATGGTATTATGTGACACATTGTCTTTAGACAAAACCTGCTACTGCCACATTGGCTACTCTTTCCAATTAGCAGCAAGGGATCTTTTATATGCACATACCATAGCCTTTGATAAACCAGTTGTTTATCATTAGTCAGTGTAAATGGCTTACAACTGTCCATTGAGACACTCATTCTGGGTTAGAGTCAGTATCGAGATTAAAACTCCCATGCCTCGACTGACATTTTTTCCCAGTACCTACCAGCTATGAGACCAACAGCTTAACTACTCTGCTATCGAAGCCGGCCTTAATGATACCCAGGTACACTGGTTAACTGGCAGCTATTAGATGTTAAATATGTGATCTTTAGAAGTAACCCGTTACTGTCACATAGGGTACTCTTTCTAATAAGTAGCAAATAATTTTATATGCACTTTCCGAAGACAGGACAGCACACACCACTGCCTTTGTTGCCCTAGTTGTGGACAACTCACTGGAACAAATAACAACTAATATATACTGGGATATGAGTGTCCACTGGGATAATAAAATAACTAATAAATTATAAGGAACGTTTGGAATTAAATTATAAGGAATGTTTGGAATTAAATTATAAGGAATGTTTGGAATTATATTATAAGGAATGATTGGAATTATGCTTGTTTGCTTTTTCATATATTTTTAAGCTAACTGTGTGTATCCACTCACTAGCATGGCAATCAGTATATGCATTCATTCTTACTTGTACAGTTGTTGTACATATTTACTTTTTATCATCGTCATTATATACACTTCTACCATTTGTTTCTATTCTGCATTTGTTTCCCCTATTATCATTATAGCTTCAGTGCTTGTTTGGTAATTAAAAAGCATTAACTTATCCTTAATAACATAATGTCCATTTATACTAGGGCCCTGCAAAACTTCATTTATTTGATTCAATTCAAAATTGTTGCAAAACTTCGATTAAGTTCGATTCAGTTTTTTGTATATCTGGAATTTTGAATATTGCAGATATTATCTCATGCTAGTTCAACAGTTAATCCTATGCACAGATTAGGACTGGTTTTCTATTTAGGGTGCTGTATTATTTAAACTTCAACCTTGTGTAGTCATTTTAATCACCGTACGTACACCCAATGCTGTATGTATTTATGTCATCTTTCTAATTTCCTTTACTGCACTTGGTTATTCCCCAAAGTATTAGAGATTCGATTTGATTTGAATAATTTCAAATATTCTATTTAAAATTCGATTCGATCGGAAAATTGAGATTCGCAGGTCCTTAATTCATACCTTGTTTTAGTACTTTGACAGTAAACAAGGCCAGCATCAGAGTGGAGAGTGTTGTCTCATTCAGCCCTCCCTCTTCAGGCTTGTCAAAATTACAGGAATGATTGTTCCACTTGTGTGTGCTTTGTGTAGTTCTAGTTTCATGAAACCCATATTATAGAATATCATTTACAAGGAGTCAGTGTAAATTGTCTGTTTCTTTAATGTAAGTTATTGCCATTTAATAACTGAATAATTGTCACTTTTGACTCAATATATTTTGTAAAATAGATCAAGACTATTGTCTGGTCAGAACAAAAAGTGAAATAATGTTATAATTTAATGCGTAACTCTTATAAGAAATATAAATGGATTACCTTAAAAATACCTTGCATAATTCATAAATAGATAATGTAAAGTTTCTGTATAACAAAAAGATTAATTTCTAAAATTTTATCCATAAAACACTGATGTAATGGGTTGCATGTGTTTATGTTATTATTATTTATTTAATAGTATTATATTATACAGTATAACCTCAATTTACCGCCTACTGTCATACCAATGTGATTTTGGCATTATATCAAGTTAGCATTAAAGTGAGGGTGCCAAGGATGCACCACCAAACATTATTGTCACGTGATCATCAGAGCTGCTTTTTGTTTTGTACCGCTACTTCTCTGAACTGCAGAATTACTGCAATGACAACTAACTAACACAGTGGTTTTGTCAATCATTAGACAATAACAAAAATAACAACTCCTGATGAGCTTAATTAAGGCCATTATACTCCTGTCGAGCTGCTTGATTATAGCTAATTGACGCATTGGTGATACAATCGAGGGGACTGTAACATATTAAATGCATTTTGTTCAAAAACATGTTTGGCGGGTGTCGGATAGCGATGGTGGCGCTAAACAGAGGGAATTAACAATGAAAACAAATTGTACTTGGAAGAAGGTTGGCGTTAAATCAGGGGCGATAAATTGAGGTTATACTGTATATATATTTGAAGTTATTTCAGCCCTCAGATTGTCTTATGATGGGAATTTAAGTTCATATAATAACAAAGTAAAGACCCGATAATGATAAAAATACCATTGCAGCTTTTTTTTGATGGCACTGCTAATTGTCATTGCAGATTTCGAAGGCTGTTGTTTCACAACTTAAATTCTGATTTGATATAGCTATGTATAATTTTGAACTTATAGGGTTGGTATCTAGTGCAGCCTCTGTCGCCACGGTCAGTGGACACACACCTAGCAAGATCACATCTACCGCAGCACCATCTACCACTTCCATGACAACCCATCCTACTATATTAGAAAACATTAGTGGTTTGTTTTAAAATATTTTCTATCACCTCCACATAAAGATAAATCAGAATTTAATTTTTTTAACTGTTTGACACCCGGGTTGATCTGTAAGCCTCATTGGTCTCATGGTAGGTCGTTGGTATCTCGAGCTGAAGACCTATCTGTGGGAAAGTGCATATAAAAGACCCCTTGTTTCTTATCGGAAAGAGTAGCCTATTTGGCGGCAACAGGTTTCCTCTAAAGAAATATGTCAGAATGATCATATGTTTGATGTCTAATAGCTGATGATAAGATAAAAATCAATATGCTCTAGAGGCATCGTTAATTAAAACAAAGTTTACTTTAAATTCATGATTTCAAGCTGTATAGAAAATTCACCTCTATTTACAATCCACATTTAGTATGTCTCTGGTGTGGTTGTTATATTCAGAGAGTTATTATGTTAATTCTACTAGCTGTATATTATAAGTAAGTAGTATTTTTTTTATCTGTTCTGTTTGTGTCTTTTTAGGCTTTTCAGCCTCACTTCCAGTTCCAAGTCGAAGGCAGGAAAACATGACAGACAAGCAGTTTCGAGCTACCATAGGTGTGCCATCTTCCAAGAACGTGGCATCTGACTTAACAACAAAACCCTTTCATGTCTCTGAAAAATCTCTCCTTCCTAAATCCAGGCCTATTTCTGACCTCGACAGAGTACCCAGGAAACAAGCACAGCCTCTCTCTCATAAAGATAAAATTTATACCAATACTTCAAGGTTTGCTAAAGAACCTACATCAACAAGTTCTTCAAGGTTTACTAAAGAACCTACATCTCCAGGTACTTCAAGGTTTACCAAAGAACCGACATCTCCAGGTTCTTCAAGGTTTACTAAAGAACCTACTTCTCCAGGTTCTACAAGGTTTATGAAAGGACATACATCGCCAGGTTCTACAAGGTTTATGAAAGGACATACATCGCCAGGTTCAACAAGGTTTACTAAAGAACCTACATCTCCAGGTGTTTCGAGAGATCGTCCGTCTGCTCACAGACTTCGTTCACCACTAACCAGAAAACATAGAGTGCAGGATGAAGCAGAGAAACCGTACGAATACACCAGGTGGAGTTATTTCTTTAATGTTTTGTCATTTTAAAAACCTTGTCTAACAGCCACCTGTATATAACGCACTCCATATAAGCCTCTTCAGACATGTCTCTTCATAGTAAAAATTCATAAAAGCCACCTTATTATAACACTTTTAGTAGGTTCCTTGGATGATTATAGACATGTTAGACTGCATGTCATGTAGTATGTAATATTGTTGTGGTATTAATTTTCAAATGAGATACAAGCTAAAATGAAAAACACAACAAAATATATATTGACCTGTACTCCTGTTTACTCTTACGATTTTGGTGTAAAATGTACGATATTCACGTTCATTTTACGATTGTATGCCGGCCTGGTCGAAATTACAATATTTTGGTAGGGTGGGGATCTTTTTTTTGGTGCGATAGTTTTCAGTCTTAACACCACTCAGATGAGTGTATTTCTTGTTGATGGTATTTCGGGCAGGAAGACAAAAATCGCAGAGAAGCAGAAATTTCACTAAAAATATTTACTGTGATTTTACTATTTTTCATATTATGGGGTAAGAATGTCTGTATAAGCTATTTTTATATTTTTAATATCTACGTTATAAAATAATGATAACAGATGTCCATTAAAGTACTATAAGTTGTTAGGATGAAATTGTATATATTAGGGATAACAAAATGTGTGTTGGTGTTAACACTCTATTTGACATTTTCCCATATACCGAGTCATAAAGATATAATTATGCAAACAACTTTATAATTTTGATGCAGCCCTGTAGTCATAGATAGAGTAATGACATTGATGTAATTATTTATTCAGGAAAGTGAAAGGCCTATCCTCTTCATATGACAACCTACAAAATCTAGTAAGCCATACAGCAGCTATGGCAAGACAAGCAGTCCAAACCAGTCCAATCCGGTTACGGGCAGAGCGTGAAACTGATCTGAGTGCAAGTCCCTTCAGGACGCATGTTGGAAGAAATGCTGACATCCATTATGGGTAAGTGCTAGTACACTTGCATAAGTGCATGAACATGAACATAAACATGTTTTTATTAACATAAAAAATAATTCTCTTGTGAATGGTTTGTTTAGGGCCATTCACAGTGATAGATGCACCATGATTTAAATTTTTTAGAATAAGAAAATGTTGATGATAATAATGACCACTTATTTAGTCAAATAGAAATATTCGAAATATTTTATAATATACAAAATGTATATATAAAATTCTCGAAAGGAAAAAATACTCCAAAGAGTTTAAAAAGATTTTTAGAAATCCTCAAACCTCAAATTTTTAGTCTAGTGGCAGGAAGGGGTCTTCAGAGGGGTTATTATGAGTAAATTTTGCCTATGTTACAGTGGAAAAATAATTAAAAAACAAAAAATATGTTTGGCCAACAATCCTTTTGGTAAACTAGACACATCGGGGAATAAAAAAAAATTGGTTGGCCTTTGTTGCTCCTATTTCTAAACTTCTTTTTAGCACTGTGCCACTATTCTTTATCGGTGTATAAGATTTTTTTTAAATACAACTATTTTATTGTTCAGGTCACTCTCTGGTAAGCCTCTAAGCACCGAAGCAGGTGACCTGGCTGCTGACTTGAATATTCCATCTCATCTACACACCAGACATGCTGATCTTAGTGGAACAAGTCTTCCTGTTACTTCAGCAGTAAGTTTGTCTGTCTGTCTGTCTGTCTGTGTAAATTTTGTCTGGATGTATAATATTTGACTTAAAAGGGAATAAAGTTCAAGGGGTGGAGCATCCATCTAAAGTGCAATTGTTCTTCTGATCAAACCTATTCAGCTGACCTGTTCGGGTATTTTCTTATTCCAGCCAGTGGTCCATGACTGGTGTAACTAAAGCTGTGATATGTGTTCCTTTGATTCGAAAAAAAATTCTATGTGTATTTCTTTCTTATTATTAAAAATAAAGTATACTATTATTTTGCCATGGACATTTTCTTAATAGCATGGGTTGATGATTAAACAGTGTTTTCCTGTATAATAAAGCAATTTTAAACCATAAAATCAAACTTGTTTAAACAGATATTTGTTTAGATATATTGCTTTGGACAAAAATCTTATTAAAACATTTGTTTTGTTCAATACACGTGTATGTTTTAGGTGTCTCCGGGACGAGGTGTTCGCAAAGTTTCATTTTTAGATGACAGATCGCTGTCTAGTGGCGGGGATCTCAGCCGAAGTCTGCATTCATCAAAAGAAGCCAGGTATGTCGAGTTATTGGCATGATTGTTTAATCAGTGGCTATTTGGTGTCGGATGTAAAATATCTGAAAAACTAAGAAAGAATTGATAATTTGGCATTAATGAAACATGTGAAAAGGGGATATGGCCTGTTACTTGCCCAAAATTGGACGATAAATTAATTCATTGACCAGTGGGTAGGTGTATACCACTTAACCCGACCAGTAGTCCACAATTGGTTTATCAAAGACTGGTATGTGCTATCCTGTCTGTGGGGTAGTGCATGTAAAAGATCCCTAGCTGCTTAATGATAAGAGTAGCCATTTTAGTGGGTGGCAGCAGTGAGTTTTTCATCTCCTACTAACACTAACCTCTGTCGTAGATAGACAGCACAGGAAGCAGAGTTGCATGTCCAGGACAGTGTGCTTGAACCTTAATTGGATGTAAACACAAAAATAAATAAAACCAACTAATCAATCCAAACATTATCTTTTTGTTTTCCCTGTCAATTCCTCTCAATTGCTCCCACACACCCCAAAAAAAAAAAGTAAAGAAATTATAAAAGAAATAAAATGACTACAGATTGAGATTATCCTTATAAGTTGCTTATATCATCATCATGTATTATTTTTGAAAGTTTACATTGCTCATGATTCTTTGTACATAGTTTAAATACTTGTCAGAATGTAGGAACATTTGAGCTCCTTTCTCACATAAAGTTTCATGTCTCTTTCAGCCCCATTAGAGTAAATATTAACAAGACGAAAACCCATCCATCACCATCTCAACACACAAAGTATGGAGGCTATACAGAACGCAGCTACTTCAGTGATCGTGAGATGGACAGTCCTGAAACGGACTACAGAAGACGGTAAATGCTAAAACATTTTGCTGCTAATCAAAAAGAGTAGCCTATATGGCTAGAGTAACAATAATTCCGTTACATCATTTATTGGTTTTTGCCCAATAACACATTTATTTTTCTATTTAAATATGGAAATTTAATTTTACACAGTTTTGGGGAATATTTTTAACAAATAATTTTTGAATTTAAGGCAGTTTTTATAGTGGGACATATTTTTTTATACAATATATTAAATTACACAGTATTCTTATTTTATATTTTCAGTCATGAGGAGGTCATTGATGATGTTCTCAGTAGTGATAATGAACAAAACCGATATTCACCAGCTATCAGATCAAAAACTAAACCAAAAGTTAGACTTGGCTCAACCAGTCGGAGACGAGCTGATCGTACCAAACAAGTTAAATTCACAGCATCATCCAAGAAACCTGCTTCAAGAGGCGTACTTGCCGAGACCCGTCGCTTCTTGAACAAAGAAAATATTGCCCAGTCAAGAAAAACACAGGTTTGGGTTTGATACTGTAGAGGTAGAACTCTTGGGGATTTCCTCACACTGCCATCATTTTTTTTTTTTTGTCCTTTAACTTTTTTTCAGGAGCAAAAGAAGTAAATACTTTATGTGAGATATGCCAGAACGAGCATCTGGATCCACCCCATCCCCATCCACTCATGGTCTGATTGACATCAATGTTTGGCATTCCAATAATCTTAGACCCTGAGTCATCCATAAAGTTGTACCAGTCTCGGTAGCACAGTGGTGAAGCTATCAGTCTCAAGGCGGGTAGGTTCTGGGATCAAATCTCAGTCAAGGCATGGGATTTTTAATCTTGATACAGTCTTCAACCCAGAGTGAGTGCTCCTCGAAGGCTCAATGAGTAGGTGTGAGCCACTTACACCAACCAGTGGACCACAACTGGATTATCAAAAGCCATAGTTAAAGTGCATATAAAAGATCCCTTGCTGCTAATTGGAAAGAGTAGCCTATGTGGAAGTTGCAAATTTCCTCTAAAGACCATGAGTCACAGAATACCATATGTCAGACACCTAATAGCTGCTGAATAAACAATGTGCTAGAGTGTCGTTAAACAAACAATCCTTTCCTTTTCCATAAAGAGCTTGATGCTTTAGGCATTACAGTTACAGTATTGTGAAGCAATGATATATATATATAAACTGTAAATAAAAGTTGTAGGTTTTAAAGCAAATTTAATTTGGGTTAAGGTGTTCAAATATCAGTAGGCCAACTTAGCATAGCAGTTCTCTTTGAAATTTTAAATCATGTATAAATGTTTTGGTATTTTGTGCATATTGTTCATTTTATACATATTGATATTGGATTAAAAAGCAATGTCTGTTCAAAATATTTGTAATATATTTATAATGTACAGTTTCCTTTTATTTCAGTATTTACGAGATATTTGTTCTGAGGACTTAGATGATTTTGTTATATATTTATAATGTTCAGATTTCCTTTTATTTCAGTATTTACGAGATATTTATTCTGAGGACTTAGATGATTTTGTGGATGATGCTGAAGAAGAGCTGGGTAAAACGAGGGCAGTTACTAAAAAAACGGTTAGTTCCAAAATCCTACTTTTTTTTTTGTTCACTTTGAATTCAAAAGACTGTTATTGACAAATACAAACAATGCTTTATGTGACAGTTTTGTTTACATTAAATAAATATTGACTACTGGTGGGAAAGAGAAATTATTATTTAACAAACCCACATTCCCCCAGCACAATAATTAATAAATAAATATCAACTATTAGGGGGAATGAGATATGGGCCAAATGAGTACTGAATGGGATTGATCCAGCAACCCATTGTACCTAAAGTGATATTCTACCTGTTACTCTATGTTCTGCTTTATTATTACCTATCTAGCAATGTGAAATTTTATGTTTATGTCTATGTAAAGTTTATTCATCATTCTTTGTTTTGGTAATTTAAATTTATGTACTTTTCTATTTTAATTTACTGTTTTCAGGAGGCTGAATATAAGAAGAAAGTTCTTTCTGGTGGCAAAACTACAAAATCAAAAAGTGTCTTAAAACCTAAAGGAAGAGTCCCACCACTAGGTATTGTTTACATTTACCATCAAGCTAATTAACTTAATTTATCACCCTAGTGGGCACTAATAATTGGGAAATAGTTTTCATATTTTCTCTGTGAGAAATATTTATACATTGGTTTAACAAGGCATTTCATTGAGTTGCTATAGTTTTTACAACCATTAAGCTTGCCTGTACTAAATACGACATCATTATCATTTTGTAAAAGTGCAAATGACGTCACTAAAACTTGAAAAAATACAACGTAACATCATCCATAGTGTTACAGGATAGCATTTCTCTAAACTGTTGTGCAGTTAAAAAGTTTAAATAATAGATGATTGAAATAAATAGAATATCAAACTTGTTACCTTTTATTATTAAAGTTATGTCCCTTTAAGAGAACAATTATTTCACTTGGGACATAAATTTGATAATAAATGGCAACTCGTTTAATGTCCTCTATTTATTCGAGTATATTCATCTCGGTACTCTAATGAGAAATTGGATATAAGTCTGGACAGACTCAATAGAAATAATGTGACATTAAAGTCTAGACTAATTTGAGTCTTGAGTCCAGACTCTTCAGCAGATTCGGCCTTAAGCTAATTGGGCCCTGCTTCCAAGTGGGTCATGCAATAGGGTGATCTAGTCTTGTCAGGTAAAACTGCCTTCTAACAGAGTCAAACTCGTAAAGTCTTGTCAGAAACCAACCTGCAAGCTATTGTTTTTCATTTCACTGAAACAGACCTTTGCTACGAACCTTGGGGACCCTTCCAAAATTATGTGAAATTATAATTAAGCAAGCTACACTAGAACAAAATGATTGTTCATGCATTTTTAACAGGTTTACAATTACATTGAATTCTTGTTTAAAGGTGTCATTCCAGTGATTAAGAAGAGTCGTGTCACAAAACCCACCATCAGCACGAAGGCAAGAAAACACAGTTCTGGATCAGGAGGTCCATCACTTCGCAGAGGATCATGTAAGTCCAACCTTAAATTCTTAATTTAGGCTATTTCTTGTTCCAGACATTCATCCACAATTGGTGTAAGAACAACCATCCTGTCTGTTGGAAAGTGCATACAAAAAAGACCCTGTGCTGCTGATTGGAAAGAATAACCGTAGTACAATAGTGGGTTTCCTCTGAAGACCATGAGTCTCAGACAATATAAGTTGTAGAAGATTCCCTCGGGGTATATGGCTTTTTATGTACCCTCTGTGGTTTTTTTTACCCTGAGCTGAAGGCAAGGTGTAAAAGAACACAGAGAGGGTGCATAAGAAGCCATGTACCCAGAGTGATGCTTCTACAACAAATTTATCTTGTCGACATGTTAAACTATATAGTCAATTAATCAATGTACAGCAAGAGAATAACACTCGGAATGTTGTTCAGTCGATCACTGGTTTCGCCAATAATTGTTACATATTTAGTAATGACTTCATGGATATAATAAAGATGGCGACGCAACAGACATGTTTTTTTTGTTTTTTTAATACTGTAAGTAAATAGGATAAATAGAATTCGCTACTCATATTTGTTAATGTGTAAAATATCCACCAAGTGTTACTTAATCAGTATTAATTTGTCTCGGCAAATATACTTAATTGATTATGAAGTTTGTTTTTAATATAATTAGGGTGGCAGTAAATTGTTGAAAATTACAGACGGAGTATATGAAAAATTGACTCCGCCCACAGGGGTATAAGGGTTTTGTCAACTGGCAAACAACCAATGGGATAAACAATTTTACATGGAGGCAAGATAAAACATGTTTCACACTTAATAGCTGCTGAATAAACAATGTGCTGGAATGTTTTTAAATGGCAATCCTTTCTTTTACTTTAAAAATTAATAGAGAATTTGCTTGTATTTTATTTGAACTGTTCAGTTGAGATGAATGGTTTTGATTAAGACTTGTACTGCCAACATGTCAAGAGTCTCACTGTCAGTGTTTTGTTACAGAGTACCCAGTAGTAAAATAGGACACATTTCATAAAAGGATTCAATTACCATATATTCCCAATTTATCACGCCCTCCCTAATTTTTCAAAATAAAAATGACTTACCCCAGCATAAATCCATGATCATGCGGTAGTATCCAAAGTATGTAATGAATGCACACACTAGTAATCTGTATTGCAAAAAATATTTAAACTATTGTGAACTCAGTAAACTCCAAATTCGCAAAATGTAATGCTCCATGGGGGCATTAAATAGGGAATATACAGTATTATTTTGAAATATTAAAACATTTTTAACATTCCTGAAAAACAATAAGCTGATGATTTAAAGACAAGTTTTATATCATTGAAATATTCTGTAGCAGATTCATGCTAAATAATTTTCAGTTTGTGATTTTAAAAATAACAATAATTCATTTTGAACCATCACCTTTATTGAAATAAACCAAACACACATACTAATTTACATTAAAATTAAATATACATTTTAATACTGACTGAATGCTAATATTCTAATATGTACAATGTCACATGACTTATATTTTAATATTAAATAATGTATATACAGAATTTTGAAATATATATATAGAGATAAAATTAATTTTATAACTTTATCCACACATTATTTATAATGTATACTTTTTATCACAGAAATATCTACTATCACAGAAATGTTTGATATCACACAAACACATCTATTATAGAAATTCATTATATCACATAAATGTATTATCACATAAATATCTATTACAAAATTTGTTTGACAATACACGAGTGCACACACACACACACACACAGACATACACACACAATACACCCCACAGACAATACACATACACAATACACACACATACACACACACATAACCAGCAAAAAGGTAAATATCAGTTTTTGCCTATCACAGAAATACTTGCTACCAAATAAATGATGTATTATAACAAATAAATATCTATCTATTACAGAAAAATATCTATCACAGAAATAATGTCTATCACAGAAATGCTTTACATCACAGATAAATATAAATCACAGAAATAATATCTATCACAGAAATGTTTTATATCACAGAAAAATATCACAGAAATGTTTTATATCACAGAAAAATATCACAGAAATGCTTTATATCACAGGAAATATCTATCACAGAAATGCTTTATATCACAGAAAAATATCACAGAAATGCTTTATATCACAGGAAATGTCTATCACAGAAATGCTTTATATCACAGCAGTGTATTATCACAGAAATAATATCTACCACAGAAATGTGTTAGCACTTATTTTAAAGTTGATGAACAGATTAAAATATGTCAAATTAAAGTCCATAAATGAAATTTATTACAGATATCGTATTTTAATTACATTGTTGATGGGCGTATGTAAGTATATATTAAATTAAACCTAAAATAAACCTAATAATAAAAAATATCACAGTTTTGCTTTATATCACAGAAATTTGTTTTTATCACAGAAATAAAGTTATCACAGATAGTTTTTATGGACAGATGCAAGTATATCAAACTCAACATAAAATAAACTAACTACATATTTATCATAGAAATAAAGTTATCACAGATATGTTTTATGGACGGATGCAAATATATCAAACTCAACATAAAATACACTAACTATATATTTATAACAAAAATAGTTATCACAGATGGATGGATGCAAATATATCAAACTCAACAATAAATAAACATAACTACATGTTTATCACAGAAATAAAGTTATCACAGATAGTTTTTATGGACGGATGCAAATATATCAAACTCAACAGTAAATAAACGTAACTACATATTTATCACAGAAATAGTTATCACAGATAGTTTTTATGGACGGATGCAAATATATCAAACTCAACAATAAATAAACTAACTACATATTTATCACAGAAATAGTTATCACAGATGGTTTTTATGGACTGATGCAAATGTATCAAACTTAACAATAAATATACGTAACTACATATTCATCACAGAAATAAAGATATCACAGATAGTTTTTATAGACGGATGTAAATATATCAAACTCAACAATAAATAAACTAACTACATATTTATCACAAAAATAGTTATCACAGATAGTTTTTATGGACACAAAAATAAACGTGTATCCCAGAAATGTTTTATCACATAAATGTTTTTATCACAGAAATGCTTTTATCACAGAAATGCTTTTATCACAGAAATGTTTTTATCACAGAAATATTTTTATCACAGAAATGTTTTTATCAGACAAATGCTTTTATCACACAAATTATTTTATCACAGAAATGTTTTTATGACAGAAATATTTTATCACAGAAGTGTCTTTATCACAGAAGTGTCTTTATCATGTTTAAGAACACTTTAATAAATAATAATTATATCAAACTCAATAAAAACAAATCTACAACAAGAAAACAGTGTATTACAGATTTGTTTTCTATCACAGTTATGTTGTTAATGTTTAAAATTTTATACTTTACATTGCAACTTCTTATATTGCCCATGGCTATTGGAAATGCTGTGGAGACTGCAGCAGAGTTTTTTTATTCTACGTGAAATTTTTTTTTTTTTGCTGTGGACCAAATTGTGTTTTTTTCTTAAAAGGTGTCTTTTGTTTCTTATTAAAAATGAAGTATAAAATTGTCATGGAAACTTCTGTGGATACTATTTCTTCACAGCATTTATTTTGCCATGGACATTTTCTTAATTGCAGGTATTGCTGTGTAAGGTTTAAAAATTAAACTAATATTAAAAATGCTTTTGTTTGAAATATTTAGAAAAAAACTGAATAAAAATTATTATTTTACATAATGAAGTTAATCATAAAAAAGTGAAAGCTGACAGACACAATAAAATGTTCTTTAAATTTGATTCATTTACTAATAAGATAAAGTGTGGCATTTTTATCACAGCCAGCTTTAACTAGCTCATTTATCACAGTCAAACACATTTATCACAGCCAATTATAACATAATAATAATGTAAAGTGAAAATATAACAAAGTGTAAATTAAATCAAATAAATCTTATGTATATTAAATAAAGTAAAAGTGTAAAAATTGTATATTAAATAAAGTAAATATGTATATTATTATATTAAATAAAGTAAAAGTATAAAAATTATATATTAAATAAAATAAATATTTATATTATTATATTAAAAAAAGTAAAAAAAAGGGTAAAAATTGTATATAAAATAAAATAAATACATATATTATATTAAATAAAGTAAAAGTATAAAAATTGTATATTAAATAAAATAAATATGTATATTATTATATTAAATAAAGTAAAACAGTAAAAAAAAATATATTAAATAAAATAAATATATGTACATGTACATGTATATTAATATATTAAATAAAGGAAAAGTGTAAAAATTATATATTAAATAAATAAATATGTATATTAATATATTAAATAAAGGAAAAGTGTAAGAATTATATATTAAATAAAATAAATATATAAAATTATATATTAAATAAAATAAATATGTGTATTAAACAAAGTAAAAGTGTAAAAATTGTATATTAAATAAAATAAATTCTTCAACAAAGTTTATATTTAAAAAAATAAAAATGTTAAAATAACTTTTAATAAACAATAAATAATAATTTAAAATCCAATGCAAAAAATATTAAAATTTTGTTTAGTAACATAACTCCTGTTTGCCATCATCTTTTCTTGGCCATGAATTAAATAGGAGCAAATTTGAAATATTTCTTGTAAATAATACATAATACATGCATATGTTCTGGCTTCCTTGGTACATGTATGTCTTGTGGCAAATCATCACTTGAGAATTGTACAAATTGCTGTCAGGACTGTTAATTTTAAACTTACTGGACTTTTGGTTTGTAAATACATCTCTTTTCTTGGTCATTCTTTTTTCTTTCAATTTCTCTTCAGTTTATCCAGCTTAGTTCCATTGAGTAATTTCTTGATAACTGCAGTGGTTAACATTTTACTTCTGTATCTTCATTGGAGTGTTTGTGTCTTTGCTGGATAAGGATCTGAAAAATAATATTACACTGTAATAGTGTTTCTGTATACCTTGCAACCACTGCAATTGTGAAAATGTCCCACAGCAAAATAAATGCTGATGAAAAATAGTATCCACAACATTTTCCATGGCAATTTTAATTTAAAGTATACTTTATTTTTAATAATATGAAAAAAATACAGTTTGAAAAAAAAAAGTCTGCAGCAAAATAGTGCTGCAGAGAATGAAAGACTCTGCGGCAATCACCACGGCATTGCCGATTGCCATGGGCAATTTCAGGGGTTGACCCAGCATGTTTAAATAGTCAAACACATTAAAAAAAAACTTTTTTATTTTAGAAGAAAAAAACAAAAGGTTCTCCAGTTGCCTGCATTTTTGTTATTTTATATGGGTTTTTTTTTTTAAACAATATTTTTTATCTTTGAAAGGGAAGTATGGTGTAGCCATTACCACTAAACATATTTTTCAGTAATCTTGAATGTGTTATCCAAAATAGATCAAGTTCTTTAATGGAAGAATTATGCTTTGTTTAAATGAATCCTTTTTTAAGTTACCCATAAGTACAGTTAATTTCAGTACTACACGTTAAAAAAATGACATTTTAAAAACTTACCAATGCAGTTCTTTTTATAATAAAAAATGTACTTACAATTTGTTGTTTTAAAAATTGCAATCCTAAGGTTTCTCTCTTTCTTTGTAACTTCATCAAGTTTCTAGTACTTTCTTGGGATACAGATCTTCACTGCAGAAGTCAGTTATTTTGGCAAACACTGACTATTTCATTTTTGTTTTGCTTTTTAAAGAGAAGTTGTTTGTTTGTCAACACCGTTGTCACGAAGACATCACCTGCCTTGATTGGCATGTTAATTAGACAGCCATTGTATGAACTTTCACTTCTATCTCTTTACCTAATTTACCTAATTAGACATTAAGTAGATCATCCCTTGTCCTAAGATTATCTCCCATTACTCTAATCCTGATTAGTTGGCTTTGTCAGCAGGAATCCTGGTTGGTTGGCTCTTTGTCAGCAGGGATCCTGATTGGTCAGCCTCTTGTCATGAGCTTTCTTGATTGGTTGTTCCTTTGTCAGTAGGTTTCCTGATTGGTTGATAATTATATCAGAAAGATTAGAGGGTAATGGCTATTTTGGGTTATGAATTTCTTTACAAATATACTTAAACTCTACAAGGAAAATTTTTGTTTGATTAAGTTTGCAATAATACGGAGACTTCAAAGAATATTGTTCACATGGGGATCTGTCTTGGAGTAAGACTAATTAGACTGGAATTTATTTAACAAACACATTTTAATTAAACTAAACTATTGTTTGTAAGTGAACCCATTGCATGGTTTTTTGGGTTATAATAGAGGTAATTAAAATCAGTGTAGACATGGTGTCTTTTATCTTTGAATGCTAACTGATTGGTTTAAAACCTTTTGCAAACATTAAATCTCATTACAGATTTGCAAATTATATGAATTCTGTCTGTGATCTATTTGATAAAACAAATTTAACCTTTTAAATTATTTTATTTTTATTAAATTAATTTACAAAAATATTTTGACATGTATAATAAAAATAATATATTATATATTTACAAAGAATGAAATGTTAATAATACAATATATCTAAAGATAACAGTAAAATAAATTAAAATTTTTAATTGCTATTATAAAGTACATTTCATACTTGTAGTAAAATTGTTTGCTTAGTCAAACTTCATTTTTATATTTTTTCCATAAAATTATCTAGCTCCATAAATCTCAGAAACTTTTTAATACAACTGGAAAGGATTGTTTGTTTAATGACACCCCATCACATTGTTTATTCAGTGGCTATCAGGTGTCTAACATATGGTATTCTTAGACTTATGGTCTTTAGAGGAAACCTGCTACAACCACTTGGGCTTCTCTTTCTGATTAGCAGCAAGGGATCTTTTATATGCACTTTCTCACAGACAGGACAGCACATACCACTTCTTTTGATAAACCAGTTGTGGTCAGTGTAATTGACTTACACCTACCCACTGAGCCTTTTTGGAGCACTCTAGGATGGAGCTGGTATCGAGATTAAAAATCCCATGCCTCGACTGAGATTTGATCCCAGTACATACCAGCTGTGTTATCGATAGCTTAACCACTGCGCCACCAAGGCCAGTAAATACAATTGGAGAAATTTATGCAGAATTGATTCCTGCAATTAAGAAAATGTCCACAGCAAAATAAATGCTGTTGAAATAGTGTCCAAGGCAATTCTAGTGTTCACACATTTTCAACTCTGAGTTTGCTAAGGGAAAATAAAACATTTAGTCCATGGCAAAAAAAGTGATGTAGAGAATGAAAAAAAATTCTGCTGCAATCTCCACATCATTGCTGATGCCAGGGGCAATTTCAGGGGTTGCAGAATAAAATATTGTATTATAGTTTTATTTTTTGTTATTAGTGACTCTCGAGGATGAAGATGATCTTCTGCCCTTATTGCTGGAAGAGTTTCCACATCTGTATCTTTCAGAAAGCACGTGGCACGAGCTGTGGCGTCGTGGAATTTCTCAGATAGAGAGACTGACCACAACATATGAAGAGAATAAGAGAAAGAAGAGCAGAGCACAAGAACAGGTTGGAACTTATTTAAAGCTCGAGAAAACTAACACCATTTTTGTTGATTGAAAGTTACTTATTTTAGGTAAACAATAATACATTATTACGGTGTGGATACAAGAATTTGAAAAGAGGAGGGTTCGACATACAGTGTTTGTCCAAAAAAGGTGGTGCACACAGAGTTGGGTGACATATAAAGGAAAACAAATGGTGTGTGTGCCCCACTTTCACCCTTCCCTTAGATCCACCTGTGTTATTGCCAATAGGAAGCGGGACATAGCTCAAAATTGTAGTGTGTCTTCCTGTGAACCGGTCAGTTGTCCAATCAATCCTTTTCAGTGGACCCATTTGCAGTTTGGGCTATTTTCCATTCCAACCAATGGTCCACAACTGGTTCATCAAAGGCCATGGTATGTGCTATCCTGT
>JAULBS010074791.1:0-20542 GCA_032355785.1 Symmetromphalus regularis
TCTTGTATTAAACAAGCTTGAATGGTATCTCCTCCTCCTACTCTCTTCCTTCCAACTCCTACTCTCAAATAAAATGAGAAGCCTGCATGTACATGTACGTGTACTTGATGTTCAAAATGGTATGGATTTATCCCAACCAATGGACCCATTGGCTTTTTATAAATATACTATTTTTTATACCATATGGTACACGTAGCTAAATACTGTTACAAAATTTGCTTGATTTTCTATAAAATATTTTAAACAACTAAACTATCTTCGATTAGCAGTAATTATTTTGTAGGGTATGAGTCTGATAGTGATAATCACCTCAACTATTTACTTGTATTTTCTGTGACATTGACAAAAGTTTGATGCCTACATTGTCAAGCACTCTAAAGACCATTGAACCTCTTTTAACACTAGGCTTTAAAAAAATTGTGCTCAATTTTATAAATTGCCAAATTATCTGCAAACCTCCCGAAAGCAAGTTGTTTTTTAAAACTTAAATATCTTTTATTAGAAGTAATTATTTTGTGGTTCTTACTAAAATTATGTAGGACATTGAACTTCTATAACATACATGTACATAGTATGAGTCAGATAGTAGTCTTGAATGTAGTATCTGTTTTATCAGTGGAAGACAATAGGTCTAATCAGAATTCTTGTAGTCATTAAAAACCTTGAAAAGTTTTAAAATGTTCAAAATACTTTTCAAGTGCCTTGAACGTTTTTAATTTTGGTTAAAGTTTTGAAATTTTCATATCAGCCAAGATTTATTCGATCATGCTTATCTAAGTGTGAACAATCACATTTGTTATGTCCCTGAAAACCATGTTTTTTACCGTTGAAAGTCTTTGAATTTTTTCCTCCCTAAAGAGTATAAACACCATCTTTTTATGCAAATAGAACATTCAGTTTATCCAGATTTCAATTTTAGGACATGACGCTTTTGACAGTGATACATCTGTACATTTTTACACATTTGTGTGCGAAAAGGTAATTAAATTGTTTTAAAAATAATGGAAAATGTTTGAAATTTGTTTCTTGGAAGTCTGAAGGAACCCTGTCTAATTGAATTTCCATGTTTTAATTAATAGAGAGTCACTAATGTACTTAATTTTTTTTTACATTAAATTAACATTAAAAATAATATACCTTTTTAAAATAGTCATATAGTGAATTTGTTAAGTGGTTAATTGAGCAAGTTGGGTTATTGAAATATGGATCAATTTTATGCTTAAAATATACCATATACACTGACAGCCAGATATCTTTAAATCAGTTAAATTGTATAGTGTGCATGTGTCCCAACTTCAAGAGCAGTTAAATGAAAAATAATTCTACTTTATTAGAAATAATCATCTATCATAATCTGCTGGTTAAAATTGAGCAGCCGAAGTGAAACATTTTTGTTTTGTTTTGCACACAGGTGTTTACTTTGATTGTCACCAGATTAGCACTAATGAATACAAATTAGCTATAATCACTGCACAAATGGCTCTGATCGGACCCTCGGTATTCATCAAACTACATGAAAAAATTTGTACGATAGAATTAATGAGAAAAAATTGCCGAATTTATTGTTAGAAACAGAAAAAAAGTTCATGCCCTTTTTAGCACCTGGTTGGTTTTGTCGCGTGCCGGGGTCACACCTAGGTGACTACAGCATGCCTCGTGACCCCTAACCTCAAGCCCCTAACTGGTCCCCTAATGTGAACCTTTGGTCACTTTGGCATACTAATTGCTCTCAACAAGTCTGAACAATTACGGCCATGATCGCCACACTTTCCAAATATAAAAAGAAATCACGTTTTGTGAAAAGACAATTTATATGGAAATTTGTTCTCTGTTGATGTATGCATTCCAGGGTTTATTGTGGAAGTGTGTTTACTTTGAGAGGTAGACACAGTGTATCCATTTGGTAGGGCTAACTGCAGACAGATGATAGTGTTTAGATTTTCTCTTGATTGCTATCTTAAGATATACTTCAAGTGAAAGATGTCACCTCTCTGTCCACAGACAACTACAAACTGTGAACCTGACATATCTTGTTTATGAATATACCGAAATCTTTCTATAAAATTATAATAGTGTTCAACTAATGATATGTGTTGATATGCAAATCGGTGTAAATATGACCAAAAACATCTGGTGCAGAACAGAACGGATAAAACTAAAATAATAAGCTTTGTTTTGAATTCACTTATTGTAGACTTTCAAATTCAATAAAATTCCAAGTCTAAATTTAAAAGATATTTTTGTTATTAAAATTAATAAAAAAATAAAACTTTACCCCTCAACCACCCCCCGAAATTTTTTACTTTAAAAACCCATGCAACAAAAAAAAGCACAACTATAGTACATGTACTTTGATATAAAATAAGAGTTTATTTACATGAAACTAGATTCAAAGTCAAATTATGTTCTACTAGACAAAAAACCAATTATGATGTTAATCAGATATATATATGTATCTTTATCTGACCTAAGAAAAAAAGAAGTAAAACATTTCTGAAGTCCACTGAAATTGTTTACATACTGGAACTACTGGTAATAATAAAAAATGAAAAATAAATTAACAATACCCAATTGTTAAAAATCTAAAAGTTCTTGTTTCATTAAAGTCTTTATATTTACTCATTTAATCTGGTATTATAAATGTTATCCTGAAGTCATAGACTCACAATTTCAAACCTAAGTACATGTAGAGAACTTAATTTTCTGATCCCATCTGCCACCATGCCAGTCATTCATGACAAGTGCATATAAGTGATTTTTCATATTCATGTCACCACTGAACTTTACCTTTGACACATACATGTTTTAATCCTTAATCACATTAATGTTTGTTTTTTTACCCTTTTGTGTTTTAATTATAAAGCATTTTAAAAATAAATTTATATACATTTTTTGTTTACATCTAAGCCCTCAAATTGTTTTCAGATTAATAATAAAATAATAATTATAATAATATTATGTAATTTTTTTTTTTATGTTCACTTTTTATTTTATTTTTTGCCAAATACATTTGTGTTAGTTGAAGTTCAAATTGCTGTTATATGACCCAATACATCCCTTACATCATTATAGTCTTCATATTAATCATTAATATTGGAACATGTGGAGCAGTTTAATTGGCAAGTGTGGTTACCATTTGAACAAAAGAATTCAGTGAAGTATTAATTTTATTCAGAAATAAAACAAACTCAGTGATGCGTTTCTCAGTGTTACGTTGTACTGTTTTGTTTATGTGGTAAAGAACAAACAAGCAATGCTAGCTAGAATGTTTGCAGTTATACGCCAGCATCCGTCACAGAAAAAAAGATCTGTAATTAAAGAACAGAAGAGGTCAGTAAAGTGACAACTGGGTCTGAATTTATTGCTCATCTTGCCCTTATAGTTGTCCACCGGGAAACACAAAACAATGTCCAATACACGGCAACAACAAAAGGTCAGAATTGCTTTTCTCTCGTGCTGTTTTAGAAACAATTGTAAAACTTTATCCTTTCATCGCGGATCAGAAATACTTTTTGTTCCGAGTGTTCGGTTTTGTTTATTGTTGCTCACAGATAGACCGAGGTCACTACTGTCATCCCATCCTCATCAGCGAGGCCAGATGTCGTACCAATGACCACCCGTCAAGCATAGTTGGACACGCTCTTTGATTTGTCACCCTACAACGGAGCTTGTCAATAAAATAATCAAGAGGATCATCTTTCATATTTTTATTCATTTCTTCATCAATTAATTTTGATTGCTTTTTGCCTCTCCAGTACTCTACACATCTCTTGAAGAGAGGGTATCTTTCACTGACCGTCAAAAGCCAGTGTATGGGTGTTTATTGAAGATAATTCACACTGATTTAGAAACCTGAGTATCCTCCCTTGTCATTGCTTTTTAATGAGCTTTTTCTCAACATGTAGAATAAGTGTCCAACTGCTCTTTCTTAGTGGAGAAATTGAACGTGACATTGATATGTAATCTTGAGTAATACGAAGTAATGAGCAAATATTGGACACTCTGTCCAGATTTAGCTTGCTCTGGTTACTGTGTCCAGGGATAATGCGATTATTGATAGGATATTTACACTTTGGTGACAAGCGTGATGGATTGAGGGGTCTTTTAATTACCTGGTGTTTCTTTTTTTCAATCATTATTTAATTTGTAATCTTTTTGTTTTTTGGTGAGAATATTGTTAAGAAATTTGTGGGAAATGTTTTTCAAGATGTGATGATGATAAAATTACTATACCATGAAAATCTGTTCATATGGCCAACAGACTTTAAAGATGATCTTAGAAATAATGAAAAGAAATTTATTAAAACTAACTAGCAGATTCTTCCAGTCTTTCTCTATGTGAATCAGTAGAATAATTTTTCTTTGCCATATGCAAAACTAAGGGGTTCACAATTATCAATATTTTTATATTTTTACAAACCATATGCCTTATTTGTGAAGTGAGTGAGGACGGGGGAGGGGGGTATAGCCTTCATAGAAACTGAAATTAAAAATTAAAATGTTCATTAAATTCACTGGAAAATCTGCATTTTATTTTAGTAATTTATGTTACTTTTCAATATAAAACTGTTAATATAATGTATTGGTTAACACACAAAAAGACTGCCCATTGATAATTTAGTATTTTATTATGCATTTGATACATCATTTTAAACCCTTTCTACTTTAAAATACACAAATAAATGTAACATTTATGGGATAAGCTGGTTGCTATTTGGGCTCCTAAGTATAAAATTTAGACATCTCAGCATCATATTTATTAGCTTCAAGTTATCAGGATACAGAAATTGTGAACCCTGTGTTGGAATAAGTAACACATACATGTATGCTGTATATATTTTTTATTAGTAAATCTACATGTACATAGTCACCCAGATTTCTGTGAAAATAATTTATGATCCTTGAAAGTAAAAATATTTCTTTTCTTTTCAGATTATAGAAGTTAACAATATGAGTAAAGTTAAATTAAAATATTGGTAAGTACTTTTTTTTTACAAATTGTATCAGAATAATTAATGATGCAAAACTTTTTTTTCCACATTACAGGTCTGCCAATATCTTTTTTGGCTAAAATAAAAAAATTAAAATAAAATTCCAATTTGGTCAGTTTCTATTTAAAGTTTTCCATGGATCACATTAAAAACAATGATATTTACAGGACAAAAATAAAAATGAAAAACTTGTATTTTGTAGAATACTATGAACCAAAAGACCTATTTGATTTTTAAAAAAATGCTTGGAAATAAAACCAGTCAATAATTTTCTGCAAGTCAAAACAAATTGTAACAGATTTTATTATTTTTATTCTATCTAGCAACTTTGAAATCATACCTCCAAAATCAATAATTAGAAGAAAAAAGTTTGGCCCTTGAGATTAATGAAAGTTTGTGATCACAACTCATTAAATGTTTTCTTTCTGGTTATATGTCTATCTCAGTATCTGTCTGTAATAATGTAGATCTACAACTTGATGACTATATTTTAAAACTTAAAATTAATACAATTTCTGTGAACAAAAATTGCAGTCTCTCTTGAAAATTAAGTATTTCCTGTTACAGCCAGAGGCCCACAGTTTGTTTGAGCAGTCCTGTGTGTGGAAAACCACATATATAAAAGACCCTTTGCTGTTAATGTAGACTATGTGGTGGCAGCAGATTTCTGTAGGCAGTGTATCAAAATACTGTATGTTTGACACATAATAGGTGCTGATTAAATAATGTGCTAGGATATCATTAAATGGATGTTTCTTTCTTAATATTATATGTATTAAACAATACATCAGATTAGTCCCATATTAATCATGTTTAAGACAAGAGAACACTGTATATTTTTAAAGTTCACCAGACAGATTTTGTAATATGACGTACACTTTATTCATCTTGGCTAACTCTTAAATAATTTATTGCTTTCCCCAAATGTCACCCTTTTTTCTGTTCCACAGAGTAAAAACAGCATGAATGAAAATTAATTGAAATATTACATCCAAAATTACTTAAGTATCCATCCTTTGTAACAAATTTTCCTGCTGTGTGTTTTTTAATGGCAGTTTCTTTGTTATTTAATCTCCTAATTCGACTTTCATCATTTCACATTAATATCAACAGTTTGAATGTAATTTTCCACATGGGTGGATGCATATTTTAGTATCACTGTCTTTAGGTGCACCCAGGCATGAAAAACTATTACGTGTAGGGTGAAAAAGACGCCCCACTTTTATCAAGAAAGACCATGCAATGTTTTCTGATGAGTGTTTGTTCTGATCACTTTTGCATTTTAATTGATGTTGTTGTTAATGATTCCCTGGGGCACCATTAATGCTGTGATTTTTCATATAAGTTCTGTTAAGAGCTGTTTAATGTTTGTTTTTCTTTAGTTAAACATTTGCATTCAGACATAAAGCATTATAATATCATTGGTTCATTTACATCTTTATATAGAGGTTATTCAAAGAGTTGTTTCCCTTTGCAAATCTACTGGAGATACACTCAAAGAATCTCAGTAGTATTCTTACCAAAATTAACCAATTTTAACTTATTTGTATAGCTCTAACTTATGCTCGAACCTTTTAATGACATAGATCATAAAACTAATACTATTCTCAATTGATTTATTTGTATGAGGTTACTCTTTCTGATAAGCAGCAAAGAGACTTTTATATGCACTTTCCCACAGACAAGACAGCATGTACCACAACCCTTGATGGACCAGTTGTGGACCACTGGTTGGAATGGAAATAAAAACATTTAAAAGTCCATGGTCATAAGTTGAAGGCTATCATAAAATCAAGAATACTTTACTAAAATTGTGGTATATAAATTAAAAAAATTGTTTATTACGAGTTTGAAAAAAGTTGGATTTTTTACATTTAAAAATAGTACTAGTGGTTAAATAAAGATTCTTAATTACTAGTACTTGTGTGAAAAAAAAAAGGTTTGTTTTTACATTTAAAAAATGGCACCAGTCAATAAATTATTGTTTTCAAAGTTCTTAATTACCAGTTGGTTTTTAACATCTAAAAATGACACTAGTGGATGAATAATTGTTATCAAAGATGTTTAAAATAAAACCTCACTATTAATTAACATTAAACAAAGTTATATCACAGACATATGTCAAAATTACTGACAACTTTATAAATTAACACTTGATTACCTTTGTAGAAATACTTCTCAATTTAGCAATTTCAATTTGATTAAACAAGTTAAAAACAGGCACTTTATATTCAGTATTTATGAATCTTACATTCACTTTAAGAACAAGTATTTATGTTTTTCTTTTAATATCGTGCTCCCCATATTAATCACCTTTTGTTGCTATTAAATAATGTACAAACACTTGGTGATTTTCAGACAGGGTCTTCACACATGAGCAGCCCCTATTAATGCAGAGAAATCAACGATAATAATCTATTGTGCCCTTCTGTTGATATTTCGTCTTTTTTAGCCCTTCATCTTAATTGGTTTTTGATAGCCCAGGTTTTGTAGCTTTTTTACTTCTGTCTGGTAGTTTAGGCCTAGTAGTCAAGGAAGACTAGATTTTAATCTTGACAGTATCTAGATGTGAACATGGCATTTAGATTTTGTGGTCCCGCAGGGGGGAATGTAGTGATCACCTGTTCATTACATCCATCTGTGGGTGTGTTTGTTCATCTGGTTAAGACAAGGTTAAAGTTAGTTTAACATTTTCTTAATGGTTGGTTTAAGTTAGAATGTTTCTTAAGAAAAGTGCAGGGCTTATGTGAAAGCAAATGTATAACTCGTAATAGATGTGAAAATACCAATTCGTTTTTAGTGTGTCTATTATGGGCAACAGTCACTTCCTGGAAGTTGGTGGGGGGTGGGGGGGGGGAACAGAGCCAAAAGGCTTCCTGGCTGTGTGGGGGATTGAGCCGGGTGTGTGTGTGTTCTGAAATGGAAACAGAGTCAGGGGTGAGGTGGACTCATGCATCCAAATATTTTTTTGGAAAATCAAAGCTTTTTGAAGTGACTTTTCTGGCTAAAACCTTTAAACTATAGTAGACCCCCAGTGTACTTCGGTATATTTGCGCTAAAACACATGGCTAAGTGTTCCGTTGATTTCAAAGAGAAATACTGAAAAATATTATTTAGGCATTTTTAATTTAAGTTTTTCAAAGCAAAACGTAGAGGCGATAATTATATAGATAGGCGTCCCCCCTATCCAAAATATGTTTTTGGGGATGTGTCCCCCTCCCTCCCAGGATTTATGCCCCTGATGTCTACCATTATACCTAATTTGTTTACAGTGCCAAAAGGCCTCAGTAATTTGTTCATCATTATGTTGTTTGCTTTTAAAATAGTTGACATACGTGTATCTAGCTAACAAACTAGCCATATAATAAATTAGGAAGTTTAAATTTATTGCATATTCATGATATATGTTTATTTGTTCTGTTCTCCCATATCCTCAAATTGAGTGCTATATGACCAGTGTAAAGCAATTACCTGTCATAAATAGCCAATTTTTGTTTCTCCCTTGACTGTATTCTTATTGATATTTGTAAAAACTATTGATTTTTGTGTTTCAGTGGGGTTCACTTCAACACAGCACAGGTTCGACCTACTATAGAGCAGGTGGATCAGTCATTTGGTGCCACTCATCCTGGAGGTGTGTTTTATTATTTAACCTCAGTATAATTATACAGTGTAGTAGGAAGGTTCGGGAAAGTGGGGAGTGGGGGGGAGGGGTGGGGCACACACAGACACATACATATATTTACATTGGAAAATGAATAAATATATACAAAATATCTAAAAAGGAGGGCACATGCCCCTTGCCACCCTCCCAAACCCCACTTCCTACGCCAGTGTTATAAGTCTCAACCTAGAGGTGTGATTTGTTATTTAACCTGAGGATAATTATATGTCTCATCGTGGATGTGTGTTATGACGTATCACTTAAAATAGCACACATATCAACCTCACAATTATTTATTCAAATTTTTCATAAGATAAAAAAATTAACAAAAACATTCCCTACACCCCCCATCACCAAGAAAACATTTCATTTCAATCTCAGAAAATACAGTAATCATTATATTGTTATTTATTTTTTGCAGTGTACATATCTGAAAAACAGTTGTTTGTTCTAAACTTCAGAGGCCTTTCATTTGACTTCCCAATTGATTCCAAATTTGAGGTAAGTTGCTTTGTTTTATATATATATATATGGCATGTAAATCATCATTATTATATAAAATATCATTTGAATAAATGCAAGCCATGCTTCTGCTTGTTGTTGGGATATCAATCAGGACAGACTGAATTGCTATGCTACTGCTTGTTTGGATGGAGTTTGTTTGGAATATCAAGCAAGCTAGACTTAGTTGCTACCACATGCAATTATTTCACAAATTCATAGCTTTTATTTTAGACATACTAAAACAGCAATGATGAATGTTAATGATAGGATTTTCATAGTAATATTGACCAGAAAAAAAGTAAAATATAATTATTTCATTTTTTACTGTTTTTTAATATCTTGTTGGATGTGTACCAACGAAACTAGGAACAACACACCAAAACACATTGGGTTTCAATTTCAATTACAGTCTTCAAAATATCTTAGTGAATAATATTATTAGTGAATAATGTTACTCATGGAACAGAAAGCTTTTGTGGCCTGCCAAGTCCACAAGTATGTGACTTAGATATTAAGTCTAAATTGCAAGTAATAAAGTTTTTATAAATGATTTGCTTAAATGTAAACAAGTAGATTAGCAGGTAGTTAAAATTAGTAGATGCACATTTTACAGGTAGTTTAGAAAAAAAAAAATAATTTCAGGGCTGGATAATGATGATGTTACATTTGATGTAGTATAGTTGTATGTACATTTGTAAATATGTAGATTAGAGAAGGTATCACAGGATACCATTTGTATTACTGAATGTATTATTATTGTTATTATTATTATATTATATTATATTATAAGTTAGCATCTTTTTTGATGGGTGTTATAAAAGATGAACCTCAATGATCCAGCAGCAGAATGTTGGACTCACAAGCTGATGACAGTGGTTCAAACCCCGTTGGAGGCTGGCTCACACTTCACTACCTGTCAAAATAATCAAATATTTGACATCAGTAGCCGATGATTAATAATTCAATATGCTCTAGTGGTGTCGTTAAACAAAATAAAATTAAAAAACACAAACACAAACTTGTTTTAAATATTCATGCATTCTATCATTGTTTGTCTTATCCAAGTTGTTACATGTATGCATTTGATCAGCTGTAATTTCATATTGGTAATCAGTAACAGTCAGCTGCAGTTAGAACACTTTTTTTTGATGACAAATCCATTGGCATGGAATTTAACAGAAATGGAATCAAAATAAAATTGCATTTTGACCTGTCTTCCCACAAACCACATACTTGAACCAGAATAAAGAAATGAAAAATTTAATCATATCAAAATAATCTCTTTAAAATTGGTGAAACAATTTAATTTTTTAAAAACACACCTGATGTCTGGAAATAGATACCAGTCTTTGATTTTCTGCAAGTGAGAACAAGTCAGATTAATGACTCGGAAATCTTGCTTTAAAAATGTGTACATTTACCATTATCATACCCTCAAAAAAAAAAAAAAAAATAATAATCTCTGATAAAATGAAAATTTTTGTTATGAGAATATAATATTCTGTTTATTTTTTTCTTAAGGCATTAAAAAAATGTGTATTTTAAAAAACCTGAACCTACCTAGAAAAAGGAAGTTCTACCACTTCTAATTTATAATTTTATCTGTTATTTCAATGTTATATTTATTTATTATTATTATGTATTTTTTTTAATTTGGAGAGGGGGTTCAGAAAGTAAAAAACCCAAACCTTTAATTCATAACCAACCCTACCTAAATTACACTACCAGCACTGCATTGTTATGTGCAGCTCTTCCTAATGCATTCTGCTTGTTTCGGTATAACTACGTGTACAGGATCGATTTCAGAATTGCAATCGTAGTATTTAGTGTCACTGGTGGGCATACTATTGATTTTACAAATGGCAAAGATCAATGTTGGTGGATAAATAAAATAAAAATAATATTGAAATAACAAATTAGACTTAAAAATAACATTCTGTTTATATTTCTGTCAGTATGTGGAAATGTTACTTGATAAGAATTAATTTTAGATAAAGTGTCATTAGTTTTACATGTGCATGTACTACGATGTAATTTGATATTTTGATGGGAAGGTGAGCAGTTGTTTATGTAGTTGAAGAATGTTTTCCTTTCCTCATAGATCTTCACTGCTAGGCGAGGAGAGGAATCTGTGAGTTGTATTTTTGCTGCTTCCAAAAATATCTTGCTTTTGTATGATGTGGCATACATAGAGGGTGTTAAACGAGTTCCCATTTATTATCAAATTTATATCCCGAGTGAAATAATTTTTCTGTCATGAGCTTTACCGAGTGACAAAGGAAAATTATTTCACAAGGGACATAATTTTAATAATAAATGACACTGAGTTTGATATTCTATTTATTACACCAGACAGTTTTAATCATTCCACTTTAAACATTCTAATTGTGTGACAGTTTAGTTATCCTGTAATGTTAAGGATGACGTTACGTTGTACCTTTTCCAATTTTTAGTGACATCATTTGCACTTTTACAAAATTATAATGACATCATATTTAGTAGAGACAAGCTTATTGGTCATAATGGCCAGGGCCACCCAATGAAATGCCCTGTTTTCTCAGTGGGAAAATAACAAATATAAGTGCCCACTGGGGTAATAATTGTGTTTACAGCACAAACTGCCTTAATTGTGTTTACCATGTTTCATCTATGTCTGGCTAACTGTTGACATCAGATTGGTTTTCAAGGATGATTTGTGTTTAATATTAATATTACATTTTAGGATCATTAATGTTAATAATTTCTTCTTGAATTAAGTAAATTCACAATTTGCAATGGATTATTTTTATCAATTTTGTATTTAATATTAATATTATTTCGTTAGGATTTTACTAAATAATTATGTAAATTAACTGTTTATGATGGACTTTTAAATAAATTTTGTATTTAATATTAAGTTATTTTTTATGATTTTGTAAATTCATACATTATGTAAATTCACAGTTTGAAGTGATTCTGTACTAAATATAATAGATAAATCCATGTGTTTAAAATAATAAAAAAATTTCACAAAATAAAGACTAATTAATTTACTATTTATAACATATGTTAATATAGAGATCCCAAACCCATTACAATTATGAGAAATTAATATTGTATTAAAATTATTATTTACATAACAGTTTTAAAGATTTGCATGATTGAAATACATACATGAACATAGGAAATTTAATGAAAGGAAATAACTTGATATAATTATACATAAACCATTGCCTATCCATACTTACCAGCCAGTGCACTGCTAAAACCTTCCTTTGTTCACTCAATTTAGTGTTTTTATACCGCACTCTACACATAATAAGCTATTATTTTGCATATGTGATAAAGCCTAGAGTAAACAAAAACATTTTTTAAAAATCAAAGTTAAAAATATTTGTGTCAATTTGTACTTTGTGATTACAAGTAAGGTGGCATTATGTTAGGGTTTATGTGTGTGTTGTAAAAGAACAGAACATGTTAGTAAAAGTGTTATAATTGTAAAATAAATACCAAAATTTAGTTATTTTATATATTTTTTTCTTATTGAAACCAAATATTAATATAAATTGTTTTGATATTATAAAATTATGAAATATTAATGAAAATTGTTAAATACAATATATGGAAAATTAATTTATATTTATGTAGATTTTTTTTCAGAAATAAAAAAATAAATGTTTTGTTAAACTTGCCTTTTTAAAAAGCTTTTGTACATTAACATTTGTGTCAATTTGTACTTTGTGATTACAAGTTAGGGTTTAATATGTGTGTTGTAAAAGAACAGAAAATGTTAGTAAAAGTTATAATCGTAAAATATCTACCCAAATTTATTATTATTATTTTTTTTTCTTATTGAAACCAAATATTAATATAAATTGTTTTGATATTATAAAATTATAAAATATTAATGAAAATTGTTAAATACTATTTATTTTTATGTAGATTTTTTTTCAGAAAGAAAAAAAAATAGTTTTTTGCTATTTTTAAACTTGCCTTCTTAAAAAACTTTTGTACATTAACATTGTGTGCTTATTTTAGTGAGCAAGAACTTATCAGCATTGCTAAAACCACGTTTTATCAATAACTTAAAACAGTCATTGTTTGGGATATTTGTTTTGTTTTACAAATAACAGATTATTCTGTAACATCATTCCACAATTACAGCCTAGTAATTGTATTTCTTAGAACATTCATCTGGAAAATGAGTTATTGGTATTTCGAAAATAATTACTGGTATCTGTAAAATCAATTATTAGTATCTGGAAAAACAGTTATTGGTATCTGGAAAATAGTTACTGGTATCTAGAAAATCAGGTACTTGTATCTGGAAAATCAGTTATTGAACCGGAAAGTCAGTTTCTGGTATCTGGAAAATTAGCATTGATACAGACATTTATTGGAAGTCAAAGCATTGATGTAAATGAAGATGGTAGGTAATGCAGCCTTGATGTAAATCCAGAATGTAGATACTGTAGTATCAGTGTGTAGCCACACATTAAAGAATGGGATCATTGGTGTCGACATTGATTATAGAATGGAGGGAAAACCATGCAGTCTTAATATAGATTCAGGACTGAGTCTATTGCATATTATAGTATCTGTGTATGGCCACACTTAAGCAATAGGACCACTGCTGATGACACTGACTAGAAAAAGGAACATTGCTGTAAATCATGGTGGCTTAGATCTAAATCAAGAATGTAAACATTTTAATATGTACATGTATGTTCAAATAATTGGATTATTGATATAGATGTTTACTAGAAAAGGGGGATTGGTGTAAATCAAGATGGTAAACCATGCAACCTTGATTAAATTGATGTAAGCCAAGACTGTAGGTAGTGTAATATCCATTTATGTCCAAATCCTAAAGAATCGGATCATCCAAATCCTAAAGAATCGGATCATGAACAGGTTTGGACAATAGAATGAAGCAATGATGCAAACCAAGGTGGTAAAGAATGGGATCATTGATGTAAGCATTGACTAAAAATTGAAGGATTTTTGATGAAAACTGATAATAGACCATACAGTCTTTCATTTGGACCCAGAATTTAGATAACGTTGTACATTGTATCTATGTTGTTTCAGATTTTAAAAAAATGGAATTATTGTGTTGGCTTAGACTTGAGAATGATGCATTGATATGGACAAAGATGGTAGATGATGGTCTTAAACTGATGAAGGTCCAGACTGTAAATAAAATTATAGCATTGATATAATAAACAGTATGTTCAAAATGTCATGTTAATCCAGTCCATGTCTTTGTATTTTTACAGCCCAAGTATGCTCATGGTCTTGGATCTCTTCAGTTCCCCAATGGAGCCTCACCTACGGTATCCAGGATGTGTGTGTATACAGGCAACAGTATCACAGAGACAAAGTAAAGTTCACATCACATTTTATCATCAAGTGACCAAAACTTATATATGTATTATATTTAGTGGATGCATTTTTTTCATTTGATATTTTATAAATTTATTCACTTCCAAAACAATTTTAAAAAGTTATTTAATATAAATATATAAGTAATGGAAGGTGGGGAAAGAAGAAAATAAAAAAATTTCACGATGGGGCTGAGTTTTTAACAATATAGATGGGCCTTAAAATTTGTTTTATTTATTCTTTGGTTATACAGTATGATGTTGAAAAAAAAACACCTTTCAAAGCAAAAGCTATTTTTATTTCACTTTCTTGACTTTTAGGGTTGGCAAGTAATGCTAAAAAAAAAAGACCTTATCAGTTTTAGTCTTAAGGTATTAAGTTTTAATATGGGTGAAAAGTAAGTAATTAAGAGCTCTTTTCATGATCTGGTCAGACCACAGTAAAATTGTGGATGGCGACCAATTTATTTTTTCAGTATTTGTATCTAATGTATTTAATTTAGTTTATTATGTTTTAACAATATATTTTCAGAGCTCCTGGTTTGCCTATTACATGTTTCCATGGTAACTGTTTTTCTGACTGTGTTGAAGTATTACGAGAACATAATACAACAGTTGGGCTGAAGTTCCATCTAGTCACAGAGGGTAAAAAATATTTGTTATTAAATTTTAATATTAATAATAATGAATAAATAAAATATGTGGACTCAGTCTTCGTAGTTATTTTTCATTATAACAATTTTTAATCTTTTAAATATTACATTGGGGATTTTTAAGGTATGGTAATTGATATGGACTGGTGGTTAATGTCAGGACATTAAAAATAAATGCTTCAATATTTTAATTGTGTTAATACAATGTTATAAAGGTACTGATACAATGTTTTAATTGTGCTGATACACTATTCTAAGTACTAGTACAGTGTTCTAAACATACACTGTTCTAAGTGTACTGGTATAATGTTCTAAATAATAATGATATAGTGTTCTAAATATACACTATTCTATGTGTACTGGTATAATGTTCTAAATAATAATGATATAGTGTTCTAAACATACACTGTTCTAAGTGTACTGGTATAATGTTCTAAATAATAATGATATAGTGTTCTAAATATATTTGTACACTGTTCTAAGTGGACTGGTACAATGTTCTAAATAATAATGATATAGTGTTCTAAATATACACTGTTCTAAGTGTACTGGTACATTGTTCTAAATAATGATATAGTGTTTTAAATATACACTGTTCTAAGTGTACTGGTACATTGTTCTAAATAATAATGATATAGTGTTCTAAATATATTTATACACTATTCTAAGTGTACTGATTATATTGTTCTAAATAATAATTATACAATATTCTAAGTGTACTGATACAGTGTTCTAAATATACTTATATACTGTTATAAATGTTCTAGGTGTATACCTTGTTGTAAGTGTACTCATACACTGTTCAGTATTCAAAGTGTACTGCTTTGTTGTAGGTAATGGCCCAGGAAAACTCTTAGATGCCAGGAAAAAATCTGTAGAAAGAATTGTTCGGTTTGGAGATTCTTGTCAGGTTTGTGTTTATCCTGCATAGGCATTGCTAAATGAAAACTCATAATTATAGATGATTTGTTTCCTTCTAAGAATTCAGTTTTTTTAAATCATTGTTGTTTTATTTTTGTTGCATATTAGTCACGTGTCTTTGTAACAGCATTAATTATAACAAAATATTCAGGTATAGCCATTGATTATTTTTTCTTGTTTGTATAACTGTACGTGTGTGGTTATTGAACATGGTATATAATGTATTGTTATATTATATGTTATATATATTGTAGGATACTGTCAGTGCCTTAGGTTGTCCCAGCAAGATGTTTTACAAGTCTGAAGATAAAATGAAAATCCATTCACCGGAGGCTCACAAGAGAGTTAGAACGCCGAGTGTGGATTATTTTTACAACTATTTCACTATGGGTGTGGTGAGTTATATTTTTGTCTCAATAAGAGTCTTCATTTTCCAATGCTTAGCATGAACTACTTAGTTTGTCTTGAAAATTTTATGAATGTCTTGATTTTAGCATAAACAATGAATATAGTCTAAAAATAACACAAAAGAAAAATAACGTTTAATGAAATAAAACAATTCATCATTAAAAAAAAATCCAAATATAAATATTTTCAGAATATATTGAAGTTCATCAACTTACAGAAGTATATCTTTTTATATTGCTGGAAATTGCTTCTGGGTCTTTACTAGCCTTTAATTTTGGAGTTATGTTCAAATGACATTTTAAATAAATATCTTTTAAACTCATTACTTTTAATAACATAAACAGATTTATTTTTATAACAATATTTTCACATATATCTTATATCCAGGGATTTTTAAACTTCCCACTAGCTATAAATATATTAGGAGTCATTGCCCTTGATGTGTATTTTGACATGAGGTCATAGTTCTCAGATTTGTTGTTTGTTTTAGGACATTCTGTTTGATGCAACCACTCATCTGGTTAAAAAGTTTATCCTACACACCAACTATCCAGGACATTACAACTTCAACATGTGAGTATGTGTATGGATGTTATTTTATAAACCTATCATCAATGTTTTCATTCTTTTGCCATGGTCAAAGTTAAAGAAGAAGAGACTTAGGTGTCACATTTACAATATCAAATTTTAACTGAAGTGTTGTGTTTGATTCAGTTTTAATTTTTTGTGATATTTCTGCAGGTACTGTCGATGTGAGTTCAAACTCCCAGTTCTTATAGAAAGAGCAAAACCAGAACTAATTCAGACAGATGACGATGAGATGATAATTACAACATACTCTAGAGTAAGTAACACATATATCATTTTATTATTTCCTTATTTATTCATGTATTCAATATAAAATAAAGATAAAAAAACTAAAAACAGAATAAGTTTTGTTTTTTAAAGCAAAAACTGTTTTCTGTAATTCTGTAAATTTTGTAGTCTTAGATTTTAGGTTGGACCCCTAAAAATGAAATGTGAGTACCAAGGATCCCTATTTCAGAAAATTAGGTAAGCCCGAGATTAATCAAATATTCAATTCCTTTCGCAATAAAACTGATCTAGTCGAGTCTCTTTCTAGTGGAGTCACGTTCAGACGTACTTGCTTAAAGCTGATGAACGACCTGTGATTCTGAATAGATCTTCTTCAACCAACACCAGCAATCCATTTGGATCAACCTTCTGTTACGGTGTACAGGATATGATCTTTGAGGTTTGTACTGTAGATATATCTGACTGTTTTTGGCTATCCATCAGTAAAAGTCATTTGACTATTTTTGGCTGTACATTGATAAAAGTAATTTGAATGTTTTGGATTATATGTTGGTAAGTCATTTGACTGTTTTGGGCTAGTCATCTGTAAAAGCTATTTAATTGTTTTTTTCTATCCATCGGTAAAAGTAATTTCACTCTTTTTGTCAGTAAAAATTATTTAATTGTTTTTTGCTATCTGTCAGTAAAAATCTTTTGACTGTTTTTGGCTATCCGTCTGTAAAAATCATTTGACTGTTTTTTGGCTATCCGTCAGTAAAAATCATTTGACTGTTTTTGGCTATCCATCAGTAAAAATCGTTTAATTGTTTTTGGCTATCCGTCAGTAAAAGTTATTTAATTGTTTTTGACTATCAGTAAAAGTCATTTGACTGTTTTTGGCTATCTGTCTGTAAAAGTCATTTGACTGTTTTTGGCTATCCATCGGTCAAAGTTATTTGACTGTTTTTTGCTATCCAGATATAAAAATCACTTGACTGTTTTTGGCTATCCGTAAAAGTAATTTCATTTGACTGTTTTTGGCTATCAAATGATAAAAATCACTTGATTGTTTTTGGCTGTCTATTGGTAAAGGTCATCTTGATTGTTTTTAGAAATATCCATTGGTAAAGGTCATTTTGATTGTTTTTGGAAATATCCATTGGTAAAGGTCATTTTGATTGTTTTTGGCTATCCATCGATAATTTGACTTTTTGGCTTTTATGTTATCAGGAGTGTGAATGAGTTATGTTTATTTTAGATATATAGATTAAATGTTTTTTTAATAGTTTTTTTTCGTTTTCTTGCAGGTAATGCAGAATGAGTATGTTGCTTCTGTGACTTTGTATAAATCACCACTCAAAGAACCAGCTTCCATTTCTTGATGATGTAATCATCCGTAGTTGATGGAACATTGAACCAATGAATGAAATATCTTGTATCATCTCGGAGGGCAGATCATTCAACTCTTGCAACAAGTGGCCTGTTTTAAGCATTATGTTACTTTGTGATACTGAAAAAAATGATATGCCATCTTAAAACACAACAGTATGCCATCTTAAAATAGAAGTATTCTGTCTTAAAAAGATATATACGGACTTAAAACAGACCGGTACTCTGGTGGAAATGGAATTACTGTTTTTGAAAATAACAAAACTGTACTGGTTGAAAGTATTCTGCCTTAAAACAGAAGTATCCTGTCTTTAAGATACTAAACTATCCTGGTTGGCAGTATCCTTTCTTTAAGATACAGAACTGTTGTGGTTGAAAGTATCCTCTCTCTATACCAGAAATATCCTGTTTTTAAGATGCAGAACATAACAGGTTGAAAATATCGTCTTTGAGATACAAAATTAACTGGTTGAAAGTATACTGTCTTAAAACAGAAGTAACATATATGGTGAAATATGACTGAAACTCGACCCCACTATTGCAACCATTACCAGTTGCCGCTGGTGCAGATATGTGATGACACTAAAGACAGAATAATGTGCTGTTTGAAAACTGTGATACTCTTTGAATGTGAAGTAAAGTGATTTGTATGAAGGACCTAACCAAGCATCAGTGACATGGTGTACCAGGTACGGATCCAGATGGTAGACTGCTGCAGTGTCAGTGTTACCAGAGCATACCTGACTTTACAAAATTCACTGGAATTAGGTGATTGCTGATAAGGGGTGGGGGATGGTGGCATGAGCCTCAAGTGCCTTGTCACCTAGATCAGCTTCTGTGTGAGATGTGGAATTGTCAGATATGTGGTGTTGTCAGAGATGTGGAGTTGTCAGAGATGTGGAATTGTCAGAGATGTGGAATTGTCAGAGACGTGGAATTGTCAGAGATGTGGAATTGTCAGAATAAACAAAGCAGATTGATCTAATATGAAAGTGATTGTTTAGATATTTATGTTCAGTGTACTATATCCAGACAGGCTTCTTTATGTCCAGACTGGTATATTTATATCATGATGGACATCTTTATGTCCAAACTGACATCTTTGTGTCCAAACTGACATCTTTGTGTCCAAACTGGCTTCTTTATATGCAGATGGGCATCTTTATGTCCAGACTGGCATCTTTATGTCCAGACTGGCATCTTTATGTCCAAATTGACGTTTAATCCCGAATTGATTTTTTATTCCCATATGAAATCATTACAGTGGAAAAATAATCTGCCACTTTGTGTAAACAGCACATTTTGTCAGTTCCTGCTGGGTCTAATTTAGATGGTTCAGTGTAGAAATGAAAAAAGACTAGCCACGCTTTGCTCAAAAGTTATATGCCATAGACAGTTTGGTAAATGATGGTATGACTCAAATGTCTAGATAATGTGGGTTAATAAACGTTAAAGGCAACCTCCATAGAATGGCCACTAATTAGAAAAGACAGTTTGTACAATCTATATGTTAATATATGTAAATAAAATACAAAGGATGAAAGTCCTTGTATGGCCTTTATTAACTGTTCATATACCTTTTTGTATTTTTGGTGGGCAAATTCTCTTTCAGTTTTTTTAAACTCTGTTACATATTAATAATTGCATGGACATCTAATTACAAGGCATAAAATAACCGGTGTCACATCGCAATCTGCGATGGAAAAAACCTGAACTGCGAGTCAAAATTATTTGTTCAAAGCAAAATGCAAAACACCACTTTTTGTGTGTTTTCATGGTCTTTATTGAATTGTTCCTTGAGTTCCTTACATTACTATAATGCCAATGAATTGATGACATTGCACAGTTAGAGTT
>JAULBS010074802.1:0-20540 GCA_032355785.1 Symmetromphalus regularis
GTTACTCTTATCGAACAATAAAATAGGATATGCTAAAATTAGTATAACTTTTTAATGGTTTGGTTTATCTTTAAAATTTAAACAGTTCTAGAAACTAGACATTAGTAGTTTTCTAACCACACCACTAAGGATCCTGTATTCCAAAACTGTATTTTTTTCAAAATGTACCATTTTGCTTGATCTTGCCCCTCTGCCAATATTTTTTAATCGCCGATTCTTTTACAAAACTACACATACCACTGACAAAAGTAAAAGAACAAACTGTTAATTCTTTAAATGATTTTTATTCATTCAAACATAAGCCTATTGTATTGTTAGGAACTTTGTCTCACCTAGTACTCCTTTATGCACCATAGATGGATTGACCTGAATTCCCGGTGGTGCCACCAAGTGACTTGGAGTTGTCTTTCCTGCTTTAGACATGATGGTTGTCTGTCAGATCTCTTCCAGCATTGACAATCTGAAAGAAAGGAAGGATTTTTTTAACAACACGCCAGCACACTGCTTAATCTGTGGCTATTAGGCATGGCATTTGTGACAGTTCATAAAAGAAATCCCCTGCTGCCATATATAATAGTTTACTCATTCCGATAAGCAGCAAACGATCTTTTATATGCACAATCCTACAGACAGAATAACATATACAACAACCGTTGTTACACCATCATCTAAAACAGTAGTTCACAAACATTTTTGGGTTACTGCCCCCTTGCCTCTCAGGCCACATCCATAGCACACACATACACACACACACATACACACACACACATACATGCACACACACCCACACACCCACACACACACCCACACACACATACATGCACACACATACAAAGACACTCCTCTTTCTTTGTATGAGGTATACGGTACTACAAATTCAAAACAAGTGAAAAAAAATAACAAATTGGTACTTGGTTTTGATGCCACCCTGCCACCCCACAACCATACCACCCACTTTGGGAATTACTGATTTAAAATGTACTTCAATAAATGTTTTAGCTATCTCCCTATGAAGTAAAAAAAATTATCTGTAAATAAAATGGTGATAATTAACAATCAAGCTGTAATAAAATATTATTTGAATGGTGAAAGCAGTTAAATGTAACCAGTTTTAAAGAAATAAAGTTAATTTCAAACAGATGCTTCATCACAGACCTGTATTTTTTAATATGGGAAATATCAATCGAGGCTATGTTAATCTATATTACAAATATTGATACATGAACATATTTTTTAATATGGGAAATGTCAACCGAGGCTATGTTAATCTGTATTACAAATATTGATACATGAACATTTTTTAATATGGGAAATATCAACCGAGGCTATGTCAATCTATATTACAAATATTGATACATAAACATTTTTTAATATGGGAAATATCAACCGAGGCTATGTTAATCTATATTACAAATATTGATACATGAAAAAATTTTAATATGGGAAATATCAACTGAGGCTATGTTAATCTATATTACAAATATTGATACATGAACATTTTTTAATATGGGAAATATCAACCGAGGCTATGTTAATCTAAATTACAAATATTGATACAGGAACAGTTCAGTTCATCATATACACATAACATATTATAATGTTGTTTATTTCATTTAAAATTATAATAAATAATTCAACTAAATTCAACTTTTCTTAGTGTATGAATATATTTGCATATTCATAATGTTCAATCACCTGACTAATCACTTTAATACTAATTACATGTATCTGTCTATTCTATGGAATCAGTTCTTTAATATACAGTGGACTCTGTCTAAACCAGTTTCTGTGTAATCCAGATCTCTGCATAAACCAGTCCAATTACAAAAACTCATCCAGCTACTGTTTATTTTTTAGGTATAAATCTCTGCCTAATCCAGATTGTGTCTACCTCAGGCTCCAGATCAAAAATTAAGAATGAAAGAACTGTTCATGTATTAATTACCTGTCTACACCGGACTGGGAGTGGACTGACTGACCGACTGTTTAATTAGTTGAACAACGATAATCAATTGCCAAGTATTGATGTAATCAGGATGCCGTCACAAGATCAAATACAAAATGGGCTCGCACTCATGTGAAGTTTATTCTAATTGCAGTGAGCCGTTAGATCAATCAGATTAATATTTATGTGTGTTGATACCTAACTGATTTTACCCTTACGAATTTGGCGAGTTTTACTTATCAACCATAACTCTGGATGAACTCTGTCTAAACCAGTCCTCTGTGTAAACCGGTCTATTTTGACGCAACAAACTGTGTCTGGTTTAGACAGAGTCCAATGTAATTTTATTTTAACTTGACAAAATTTTATGGTAGATAAAACAGTTTAATAAATGAATAACAACATAAATAAATAACTGTATTTATGTTTCCAATGCAAGGAATGTTCAGAATATTGTTTATTCAATGGTTATTAAGTGTCCAACCTATGGTGCTTTGTAACCCATTATCATTTATCTGCATTTTCCAAAAGACAGGTCAACACATACCACAGGCCTGCACAAATTGCACAAACAATGGTTTCGTTCGAGCATTGGTCATGCAAATTTATTTCGCATAACCGATTTACTGTTCGTGTAAACATTTCTAAATAAAGTTTCTATATCATCTTTTCTCAGAGTACAAACATCACGACTGATTTCCGACATCTATAATTATAATTATATGTAACAGAAATGACGAATACCAGTCTAGTTAAACTACTTATGTTGGAAAGTGTAATGTATTCTCATTGGTTGTTAGATGTCGCCAAAGAGAATTCTTTCAAAATGCTGCCAATCAGAAATTGCGAAGTTTCCATTAATAAATGTTAGTCAGAAATCTTTGGCCGATTATGGAGAATTATCAAATATCACATGTGTGAGGTTTTTCCCATTATATATAACAGTGACCGGTTATGCAAAATTATTTTGTATAATCTATTTTGTGGTTTTGCAGATTTTTTATTTGTGCAGGCCTGTACCATCAGACCTCAACATTTCTGGCATCAATCAGCAATACAGCTGTAAAAGCTGCCATGTAATTAGTTTATATTCAGCATTTTACTGATATTGCAAAAATGTAAATATATTATAGTTTTTTGGGTTTTGTTTTGTTCATTTTGTTTAATGACACCACTAGAACACATTGATTTATTAATCATCGGTTATTACTAATAGTATTAGTTGTCAAACATTTGGTTATTTTGATACATAATCAGGTGCAAGCCAGCCACCAACAGGTTTTGAACCACTGTCATCAGCTTGAGAGTGTGATGTTCTTCCGCTGGACCACCGAGGCTCACTATATTATGCAGTATGTTTATTTTCTTGAAATTGTTGTTGCAGTGCCATGACAAAACAATTTAGCAACAGCAGTTAACTTTGTTTCAATTTCAACAGCTGTATCCTAATTACACTAGTTGTGAACCACTGGCTGGAATGAGAAATGGTGCAATGAATTCAGTGAAGAGGATTGATCTGAAAATATATCACACCTGCACCTCAGGTAAAAATTGATGCTCCCGTTACCACATCTAAACCTAAAAATAGGGCAATTCTGATAAGAATCAAAGCAGTCTGCAAGAATCTTGAGTCTGAAATCTAAACAAATTTTCAGACTTCTGGGGCCAGTTTAATGAAGACGGTTTTAAACTGCGCAAGCACAAAGTGGTCCTATCCAATTTCTATCTATTTATATATTTAACGACCCCCCAGCACAAAAGTAAACGTCAGCTATTGGGAGTCACACTATGGTTAATTCAAACATTTATACATTTTTTCCAAACAAATCAATGATATCAAAACGTATACACAATATATTAACGAAAGAAACTAAGTTCATGAAAAAACTAATTTTCTGTAAATGTTAATTTGTTCATTGTCGTAACTGCGATGTCGTAAACCACACTATAAATAGTTGTGACAGGTAACTCTGGGATTTCCCTGTACATGCGTTGTTGTTTCAACCTTATTCGAAATATGGCATTGGTTAATAATAATATTAATAATAAATAGGAAAAGCAATTTCAATTAAGGTGAGTAGCGTATAATAGCGTTCATATTTTCTGAAATTAAAACACTTTCTATCGAAACAAGTCTAGCATTATAAAAAGGAAAGAAAAAATCAAACAAAAAGAAAATCCTGCCATTTGCCCTTCCCTCCAAAAATAAATTTAAAAAATAAAAATAAAGCAGGACTCTAACTCTGCTAACCAGTGGCCCATGATCGGTATAACAAAGACTTTAGTATGCAGGGGCGTTGGGACCTGTAGGGGCTGGTCCTCCAATAATTTTCATAAATATGTTCCTTATTCATCGTAGAATTATTCACCGGCACATTCAGATGTTCAGAAACAGGAGCAGCCCCACCCACGTGTGAATTTCGTTCCAACTCCCCTGGTATGTATTACCCTGTCTATGGAATGGTGCATAATAAAGATCCTTTGTTGCTAATTGAAAAAAGTAGTGCTTGGTGTGGCGGCAGCATTTCCTCTCCATTACTGATTATTGTAGTCCCCAACCATAATTATGTCCGACTCCAATAAAATAAAATGTGTTGAGTGCATCGTTAACTAATATATTTCTACATTTTTCCTTTCAATAAAAAATTGTCCACTTTACACAAATAAACTGTATAAAATACTAAATAATGGCACGATCAGTACATTAATAAACCAAATGATAATTGTAAGCTCATAGTGGGGATAAAGGGGTGGTGTATGATGGAGCGGCGAAATGAACCTTTGTATTAGTAAATTATATTTATTATAAAAATATTTAATTATAAACACATGTAATGCAACATTCGTGTTAAAAGTGAAATGATGCACATAAAATAAATTAACAATTTATGTTTAATTGTATGTTTTTCACATGCCGTGGCCATGGTGGTATCTTGCATTCATGACTTACGACAGCGTGTAGCAGTTACGCCTGGTTGGGAGCAGGTATAAAGTAAGACCATCAGATCATTACTGCGCTGTCAGTGATCGATATAACCACTTCATTGACAGCAAAAATTTCAATTTATGCTATCCTAATGTTTGCAATGTCATAATGCTGTCGTAAGACATGCTATAACCGCTTCATTAAACCGGCCCCTGGCAAGACTAGGCTAGTAGGAGACCTACATTAGTTTAAATGGGGTGGCTGTTATTAGACAAATCATAAAATTGGTAACGTCAATAAATGAGGAGAGAATGGTCTGCTTGGAGCATTTTGCAGTGGAAGACCTTCACATGCAATTTCTTAGATATCTGTGAGTTTAGTGTTTTCCCTAACTTGTTGCCATGCATCTTCACGTGAGGGGTCACTTGAGTCCATAGGACCCCAGACAAATATAGTTCATAAAAACCTGGGCTGCTTACTACGCCATCTATACAAAAACATTTTTGATGATATCATGCTTAAAAATATTATCCAATCAGATCGCTCATTTTATAAGCCAGATTGGCAACTGTCGTGTTCCTGTGGAAAATACCCAAACACTTTGTGAAGTTGCTTTTTCACTGAATATAAAGCGCCTGTTCTTCTTTGGTAACAATTCCTTACAAAGAAGGCCACAGTCATTTTTAGTATAACTGACCGCCGTATTTCCATTCATTTTTTTCTTCTCTTCTATGATTCATTATTTACATCAATAATGTGAAAGCCAATGCTTTGACAACCGAATTGTGATCTTCTCATGATGCGAAGCATTCAATCAAACAAGGTTTTCTCGGCTCAGGTTTTTAAGAACTATATTTCTCAGGGGTCCCACGGACTCGAGTGACCCTTGACATTGTGAGGACTGGTGCCATGCCTCAATAGACCAGCATAATCTTGTCCTTGGTCAGCATCATGCTGCCCGAGATAAAATATGCCTTTCTTCCAGTAATTACTTTCTGAATGGCCTTTTTGTGAGTCAGAAAATCAGAATTTGACATCTAATTAGAAGAGTGCAATCTAACTGCATATATTATAAATGGCAATTTGATATGCATGACAGTCTATAACCTATTAAATCTAGATCAATCATCAAGCGATAATTATACAGGGATATTTTACTAAACATTTTGGTCAGACATGTTGAAAATACACATGTAGATCTATATGAACATCTCAATCAAATTCCTAATTTAATCTAACTCCACAACTCCAAAGCTGTGAAAAAAAGGGTGCTGAAAATGATAAAAATGCCCCCAAGATGCTTAATCTACCATGCCTTTCCACATTTCTAGGGAAAACACTGGAGCTGAATATTTTAACTTTGATTTGAATAAAAAAACTATTCTTCTTTGAATATTTGTTACTTTTGTTTCGAGGAATGTTTACACTATTGAAGATTTCCTTTGATCTGGAACTTAAAATTTAAAAAAGCACTTCTTAAATTTGAACCTCCTCTTGATCCGCTCCACTCCTAATAGATTGGACAAGAAGATGGACAGAAGGATGTGGACAAGCCAAATTCAATATTCATAATTTTATTTAAAATGATGTGGAACAATAACCAGGCAAGAGAATTGGAAAAAGTAGCTGGCACGTATTCAGACTAAAATCCAAATCTAAGGAATGCCTGGGCCCCAATAGAGAATAGGGGCAATTTCCAGGAAGGCGAATTGCCTTTAACAAAAATGAATTTGGTTATTTCGGTGGTTGATTTGTTGGCTCTCAGTACACAGAAATTGAGAAAAACAGTTTCCATTTGTACCTACACAATTTTTTTTACTAAAAGCCTTGGGGCGTACGGGATATACTTTGAGGTACACTGTGAACTTTACTGGTGCGCATGTACTTCAATGGGCATCCAGTTCCCATGCCTGATAAGAATAGATTATAAAAACGTATTTAAGGATAAAAAATTAAAATGGGAAGTGAGGACCTGACACATACCACTTTGGACACCCCAACCCAATCCCTGTAATTAAGAAAATCTCCACAGAAAAATAAATGCTGTGGAGAAATAGTGTCCACAGCATTTTCCATAACAATTTTAGCATTCACACGTTTCCAACTCTGAAAATAATACACCTTGAATAAAAAAAAGTGCCATAGAGAATAAAAATATCTGTTGCCACCCCCACCCCATTAGAAATCTTTAACATATTTTTCACACTGAACTTCCAAATTTTCTGCATTGGCCTATGTAAAGTAAGTACAAAATTTGCCAATGTAAAATAAATACAAATATAATTATTAATATTATGTGTGTACATGTACTATGATATAACTGGTTTCATAACTGTTAACTGTATTCACTGATTTATCTCCAACAATCAAGTTTGAACATGTACAAAATTAAAATATTCAAAATACTACCAACACTTTACTAATTAACATAATATAATTTCTCATAAAACAGCCATATATTTAACCATAATGAATAAAACTGTTCAACTGAGCTCACGATGTACCTCAATGTCAAATCAGAATTTGACAAAGTCCTTTGTTTGAACACCAGTCCTCTCAAATTTGTATCCAATCTTACAACATCCTGATAATATTACTTTTTTGATAAGAAATAACATTTTATAGATATATTGTCCAATATATTAAGTGAATAAACACATTATGATCAGTCAGTTTGACCTAGAAAATAACCGATGGAAAGAAAGTAGCAGACGACAAAACTATACGCCTGACTGTCTGCACGTTATGGCCTGCACGATAAATCGAGTTGGCTAAATGGTCGAAAGCTCGGTGCAAACAACAGCTATTTTTAATTCACAGATAATTATACTAGTGATCTAGGTTATGTTGGACACATCATAAGCCTTCAAATTCATCTTTCTAACTAGTGATAATAAAAAGTTTGCAAACAATACACAAAAACCCATGTTTCTTGTCGTTTGAAGTGTGTGGTTAACGATTCAGAAACCGTCCACCGCCGCCATATTGAAAACAACATCTGCAGTAATTTCAGCAAAGTACTTTTAGTTAGGTTTTTACAGCACAGTGTTGATATAGGGTTGTTCTAAATCCCTTATTATGAAGAATGATATTAAAGGCAAAGTGTTTACCTTGAAGTTTAACTTCAGTCTTAAACATATAAAAATCTACGAACAATTATCCTACCTGAGCAAAGCAAAGTTTAAAGATTGGGTTGATGGTTTAAGTATTGCATGTGCTATCTGGAGGTGCGTGCCACCACACGCATCAATTTACAAAATGATCACCTTTTTTATTGTGGTAAACACATAAACGACTCAAATAAACCATAACAAACTCATGCATATATATAATATACTGTATTATCATTCTTAATGACGTTTAAAATTTTAATTAATAAATAATTATTTCATAAAATTAAAATTATATTTTTTCTTTTAATATTTTTTTTTTTGGAGCTTATGATGACTATTATGAATTAATAATTATTCCAAAAATAAGTTTATTCAAAAAAATATTTGATTTTATTATTTTTAATGTTCATTAAATTTAAAACTCTACCTGTAAAGTGGAACCGTTCCAATAATTCCCCACCCCCACCCTAAAGTACCTTACCGATTTAACCTTTTCTTTTCTCAATCACTCACTGCAGTGACCACGCTCCTGTTTGAACGACTCATTTTACCAATGGAATGGTCGTTTAGGGGGTTAATTTTGAAACAATTACAATATGATATTCTGTATTAATGGCTGTGATAGAAAACGTGTTACGAAATGCTATATTTATTAGACAACGCGCACAAAATGTTATGTTAACGTAACATTTCGTGTCGTGCTCATTAAATCATCACAAATTATTTGTAAAAATCGGTTAACTTTCACCGACAAAAATGGACTCGCCCAAAGAATATTGTATTCATTGAACTATGCTAGCACGTAGATACAGTAATTGTATATAATTTGGACTCTGGGGGTACAGCGGTAATATAAAACGCCCTAGTGTCATTGAAAAAAACAATAATATCACAACATTTTCACCACAAAATGAGTAAATTTTTCTAATTAAAGTAAACGACCTTGTGTGACCTTGCCCAGGACAGTTGCGTGGACTATATTAGTTTCAGCGACGTCTCAAAATGAAGCCTCTTTTATTAAAGTTGATACATCTGTCCACACATCTGTTAGCGGATATAATACCTATTAAACTCTCAACATTTATCTAACCATTAAAATACGTGATGTAAGACATTTTTATTTTGATGTTTTACTGATAGTAAATAGTTAACGAACTTAATCCGCTTTGTAAGAAATAGGCCTAGGTCTATCTATTTACTTTAACTACCATTGAACAAAGTAATCTAAATGTAAAAGACAGATACTGAAAGCGATACAAAGAAAGCTCAAAATATGAATTGTTCTGCGCGAGAGGGACATTATAAATCAATATGCACCAGGCTGATCAGAGAAAGATATTCTACGTGTCCTCGTATCTTTCCGCCCTTTGTTTCAACACCAAAGCATGTTTTACACGTAAACAGAAAAAAAAATCTTGCACTATCAGCGCAGAAAATTAATTCTATGGCATCCCGATAGTGTATGCTACACTATTGTATTTCTTTTTGTTGTACAATGGGTCAAACTAAACGTTTTTGAGTATCTATTTTTCATTTGTACTATGACTTATTTATGAAAACATCCGTGTCTGTTTCCAACATGGCCGCCGCTTTTAATATAGCATGTATAACACGTATACATTTGCATAAACAATTTGTACCACACCTTTCATATGTTATTTGATAAAAACGTACTCGTTGGTGAAAATAACCAAGAGACGGGGTTTACAAATATCCCTGATGTTTCATCACATTCAATGTTATCGAGCGATATAGGATTTCTTACAGATAGGCCTGTGTTGAAACATGAGGGGCATTTGTCAGCGATTCGAGACCATATAAGTATGTCACTGTACGTCGATATAATACAGCTCAGATACAATTATATATATACTCCGACCTAGTAATAACTGTACATATCCTGCTTTCTGTCGTCTGTTTGTTTGTGCTTATGTCCATTTATTGTCCATTTGTTTGAAAAGTTTAATTACAATTCGGTTCAGTTGATCACAATTTTCATGAATTCAGTTAAGTTTAAGTTTTAATTTCCATTCATTTTTTATTTTGCTCTGTTCTGTTCATTGGTGTTCACATCTACAACTTAAAATTTGTCTTTTATAATAATTGCATAGGTGATTTAGTTTGGCTATCAAATGGAAATGTTAAAGTATTTTTATTTTATTTGTTTATTATTCATTTATTTTTTTAGAAAACTTTTAAATTTATAATTATATGTAAAATTATAATTATTTGAAATATAAATAAATAATTTTAAAAATCACTAAACAAATTTTTTTGCTGAATGAAAATATTTTCAGACTCCGTGACAAAATAAAGTGGCCGAAATTCGGAGAGTTTTCGAAGTATAAGGAGGTTCCTGTAGGATCGCTGCTGCCATTCGGTCATCTACTTTTCAGATGCACTCCTGAATATATACTCCATATACTCTCAAATGGCAGTGCCATATTAACCCATGGCCGGGACCCTAGGCTTTGAGGTACTTCGGGTCCCTATCTGGTAACAGTTCCTCAGCAAAAAAATGGACATGCTTCTAGTACTTGCGGGGCCCCTAGGCTTCAGCCGAGTCAGCCTTATTGATAATACGGCACTGTCAAATGGAGAAAAATAAATTTGTATTATGTATAAGTTTCTCTCTTCTCGTCTCAAATGAACAGACTAAACATTTAATACTAAAACGACTGCGAAAGTGAGCGAGAACTGTCCACTTTAAACTATAATAGTGCACGGTCGTTTTATTTTTTTTTTTTTTGTGGTTTTTTTGGTAAAGTCAGTTGCTTCTTAGTATTAGCAGCCCCCCCCCCCCCCCCACACTCCACCCCCAATATGAATTTCGTTCCAACGCCACTGTAGTGTATGTAGCAAATTTCATGTATATGCAATGTATTCTATAAACTTTGTGCAGTCTCTAGATCAAGGGCAAAAATCCGTTCGTGAAAGTGGGGGAGACGGACAATCCCGTGGTCCCACCCACCCCCACGCCCCTCCCCAGGTTTGATGCCTTTATAGACACTTTGTATATTTCGGTATATTTGCGCTAAGACCATATGGTTAAGTGTGATATTGATACAATAAAGAGAAATACCGGTAAAGAATAAAATATTATTATTTAGGCATTTTAATTTCAGTTTTTTTAAACCAAAAAATGGTCGGATAATTATATAGGCATCCCCCTCTGTCCAAAAAGTGGGGGGCGTGCCCCTTCCTCCCATTCTCCTGGGATTTACGCCCATGCTTTAGGTGAGTCTAGATGATACGCAACGTGCCCAACGACAACTTCCATTGGCCATTAGGCTACTCATTCTAAACATACCTGAACATGTTCAGGGCCAGATTCAAAAATGTTTAAAATTATGTTTATTTCGGACAAAAACATTTAATAGGGCTGAAAATAGGATTTTCTAGGGCGCGCGGAGTGCATTTGAAGGGGAGGGGGTGCACTGTAAAGTAGATGGCCTAAGGCCAGCAGCGTTCCTGTAGGGACCTCCTTATACTTCGAAAACTAACCGCATTTCGGCCACTTTATTTTGTTACTGAGTGAAATTATTATTTTTTAAATTATTTTTTCTTTCTTCTTTTAATGTCTCCTAAAACGTGGCTCTGCGGCCCATTTTCTGAGCATGGCATATAGTTTGTTCGAACTTCATTAAACGCTTCACTGATTCTGTGGGCAGGAATCATTGTTCAATTGTCTACTAGTATATCATTATCAATAATGGTTACACAATGTATTAAAGCCTTTCACTCTAAAGATACACTGACATGGACGGAGTTGGTGTTATGATTCAAATGTTGAATTTGGAATTGTTTATAATTCAGTAAAGTATGCTTATACAGCGAAACCAAAAACAAACACCTTTTCAAACAAAATTCTGTTTGTTTGTTTGTTTGTTTGTTTTTTGTTGTTTTTTTGTGGTTCAATATACAGTATATTTTAAATATACTACACACAACTATTGAATGGATGGCGATTTAGACAGCCTATTTCAAGAAAACAATTACAAGGAACGAATTATAAACGAAGTACTGAATCTGCTTAATCAAACTCTTAAAATTATTAACAGTTCATCATTTCATGGTTCCCCAAAATTGGTAAAATATCATCGAAGAAAAGCAGACCCAAAATGATTTAGTTAAATACGATATAATATATATATGATTTAGCTAAGTCTCATTTAATATATGTTGAAGATATTTAATATATGTTACAAATATTTAATAAATATTGCAGTGATATAATTTAAAAAAATATTTGTTTAATAAATATTGTAGATATTTAATAAATAAGTGTCCGCATGATTTAAATCTAAATGTCATTTACCTAAATGACATTTATTATATGTTGAAAATATTTAATATGTGTTGGAGATATTTAATATATATTGCAGAGATTTAATAAATAATTTATTTATTTAATAAATATTTGGTACAATTTTTTTTTAATTATTATATAAACACATATATAAATTAAATGTGCAGAAAAGGGGTTAAAATAGTGGTTAGGTAGGGGAGTGCATCATTTCTTAATGTCATGAATGTGACACTCAAGAAATTAGTTTTCTTTGGTTCCTAATGTTAACAAAAATATATCATCAAAAATTTCGTACTAAATTTAGCGTAATTAAAACCAAGGTGGCCCTTTAACAGTCTAACTATAAATAACACGCTTGACGTAGTTAGCATCTCCCCGGACTCGGTGTCCAAGTCTTAATACATTGTCCCCGAATCAAACAGGACATGGGCACGAGTCAAAATTATGACCTGACCTGACCTAGTTAGCATGATGTAGGGGAGACCACCCGGGTTTTTTTGTAGTTAATATTTTCTAATTTGTTTGACAAGTTGAAGTCTTACATATCGGCTATTTATTGAAAAGATGGGTTTATTCAAATTATACTATTCTGGTTATAGGATAAAAAAAATAATTAAATAAAAATAATAATAGTAATATTAATGGATTGGCGTAGGCCTACATAAGATAAAGATAAGATAAGATAAACTTTATTGCATATTTCATTCTATTTCAGGAACAGAATTAAAATAGCCTATATGTTTCCTAATGTAGTTGTTTATTGATTTTATTTTTACAACACAGGAAGCTAATTTCTTTGTTTTATTTTGTAATATTTTCAGTCTTAATTCAAGAAAGAAACACATTGTAATGACCAAAATTACTTCTCGTTTTCTTTTTTTTTAAATTCGTTATTTTTATAGACATATCAAACTCTCCAAAAAAAGTGAATATGATATTAATGTAAAAACATCTCAAGACACTAAATTATAATGTCATTTCATGAGGTTACGTCATTTAGACCTACTTAGATAGTTATAGACACCCATCTCCCCTATTTATCAAATCCTAAATTGCTATTAACGCAATTTTTCGTTTGAATAATAACAGTTCTCATAAAATAATATATATATATATATATATTATTTTATGACACATAATTACCATTTAGTATTAAAAATAGGACAGATAATTAAGTTGACAAGAAAATTAGGGATAGTCATTTACTCTCATTTTACACGCACATGCACGCACGCGCACACACACACAGATCGATCGACTAACAAACAGATTACAAGCTGACAAAACACACATTGGTCGTCGTGGCTATATTGAAATAAATATATTTAAAACAAGAAAGGTGCATAACCATTTAAAGTTAAAAAGTTAATTATTGACTATGTCTTGAATAGCATATGATACATAGCCCATTTTGTTTGAATCCTGTTATGTAAACGTTTACTATGATGGATGCTTCTCTCTATTTGATACCTCGATTTAAGTACATGTACATGCTTAAATTGTTTCAAATTAGGTAATATGCCCCTGACTTTACATTTGTAAATAAAAAATGTAGCAAGTAAAAGGAATAAATCAAAAATGTCATCGGTTGTTGTATTCTTTTTCTCCCCAATTAATTCCGCATCAAGTGACAAATTATGGGTATGAGGACAGGTTTTAAATAATAGTTGGACAAAGAATTTCAAAACGTTTTAACTGGAATACAGTCCCAGACCAGATGTAATATAGTTTCTGGACTACTTTTACAAAAAGTGCAAAGATTAGTTTTAGATTTATACAGTTTTAGTAGAAATATATTAGTTGTAATAAGTTTGTGCAATAATCTGCATAGCTTAGTATCTTGAGTTGTTTTAAATGGTTTGGAATAGACTGTTTGCCAGTTAATTTCTGAAAGGAAGAGTTCTTCCCATTTCGACTCTGCATTGATGTTGTTGGTTTTAGCGGTTAAAATATAATAATAGATTTGTGAGCCCTTTTTAATTGAGACTAATTTTCTCATCACATTCGTATTATCTAAAAAGGAAAAGGACTGGTTGTACAATCTTCAGTCGGTTGAGATATTTTTTTACGGTTTGAATAACCCCATAATAAGTAACAAAGGCAATTCAATATCGAATTTGTCTCGAATTTCTAACAGTCTAAGCATTTTCCCATTTGTGTTAAATAAGTCTGTAATTTGAGAGATACCTTTTTGATGCATGTTTGAATAATATAATGGTTGTATATCGATAGTGATATTAGGATTATAAAATATCGGTTTAGTCAAAAATTCTTCAAAATTTGAGGAGACGATATTTTGCACAAAGTCCTTAAATGCTTTTAAACAATCTTTCCAGAAAACATTTTTAACTTTGCCTACCAAGATAAGTAGGTAGGAATGACCAAAACCAGCTACATTATTAAATTCGGGAAGTGTTGATAAAAGAAGATTCTTCCATTTATACTCCTTAGAAACACCAATAGTTTTTCTAATCCATATAAGTGTAAGAGCTTTAACATACGCATACAAGCAACAGTTCTTTTTATTCTGTCAGGTTTATTATTTCACAGGAATTTAAATAAAATATGGTTTAATTCTTTGAGAAAATCACCTGGAGGATGAGGAAGTGTCAAGAAAAGGTAATTAAGTTTAGAGATAAGCAAAGATTTAATAACTGAAATTCTGCCCTGAAGTGTAATAATACCTTTCATCTATCTATTGATAATTTGTTTGATTTCGAATAGTTTATTTTGAAAATTAATGCCACTCATTTCTTCAGTTTTTATTGTGTGATATAGGGCATACATAAGATAACTGACTTGGTGGATTGCTTTCATTACCAAATTCCCATTCGACATTATTTTTTTCTTGACTCTTGCTATAGAAAAAAGTTAATTTTTACATTAAATTCAGCATATACTAAATGATATCTCTTAAATGGTGCACATTAGATTTAAGTAAATGTCAGAAATTGATTTCTCGACCTTATAAACGTATAATTACACATATTACAAAGTTAATTAGATAAAATTAACAATTGTGGACTAATATTAGGTTTACCTCATTAAATATTCAAAATGGCAGCTCTGGCAGCCATCAGGGCAATTTCTCAGAGTGCCATTAAAGATTTTTTTGTAAGATATGATATACCCTTAATATTTAAATAGGTGATTTGGTTTCTTCACCAAATTCCCACGGGACTTTTTTTTACGACACTTTTTCGCTGACTACTATCTTGGTAATTATATATTCAAAATGGCGGCTCTGGTGGTGACCTGAGCAGGTTGTCAAAGTGCCACCAAAGATGTGTTTGCTTATTAGGTGTTTCTTCAAACATTACACCAGGTTCTTTGCTTTCATCATTAAATTCCCACGGGAATACACTTGCTCCCTGACTAATAGAAAAAATGTTAAGTGAATTTTTACATTAAATTTAGCATATACTAAATAGTTTCTCTTAAATGGTGCATGTTAGGTCTAAATAAATGTCAGAAATGGATTTCTCGATCTTATAAACCTATATATATAATTTATACAAATTTAATTAGATAAAAAGTGGTACATGTAGTTTTTTGTAAGATATGATATACCCATGATATTTAAATAGGTGGTTTGCTTTCATCATAAAATTCACACGGAACCATTTTTTTCGACACTGGCTCCCTAACTACTAGCTGACAGCAGCAGTTAAACTTGCTCCATATAACTCGACTAGATATGTAAGATAAAATATAATTGTATATACTGTAAACCGTAAAAAAATAAGTTCGCGACCAACCACAAGTCGCGAAATTTATAAGCACGCCATTTTGGGCCGGCAGGAACGACTTTGGCAGTAATTGGGCACTGATGGATCGGATACAAACTCTAAATCAGATTTTGGTTACAATGGCAAACATTAATATGTAAAAAAAAAAAGGCTCACAAGTCGGGGGCGGAGGGATGGGCACGACCCCTCCCCAGTTCCTACAGGCCTGGATTTTTTTTCAGTACCAAACAGTGAAGACAAACAAAAGAAAAAGTCGTAATAATTATCATTCAATTTATTGATGTAACAGTTATGTTCAGAATTTAAAAAAATAATAAATGCTACTAAGCAACAGCACTAAACTGTTTCGTTTTGCCGACTGGGAATTATAATGTTAATATTATAAATCGTGACCATGTGAACATTATTGTCCGTTTACACACGTTTGTCCTGAATTACTAGTAACTTGCCTGTAATTAAATTATCCCTGACTTTTTCCACCCTGTGATAAAAACTTCACGACTACACTTCATTTCATCAAACACAAAAATTATCCAATTAAGGCCTGGTCACACCCGGCTTAACTCGTGTTCACGATGGGTTTCCGTTAAAAAAACGCTGCGATCAAGTTGAGATTTTGACAAAACATTACCCTATCGCAGACTATTTTTGCGTTAGGAAGTAATCACTCTGCGAACAGTCTGCAAGAAGGAACTGCTGCATGCAGCAAATCCTGCTTGCGTTAAAAAATCGTAGAATAGACTGTACACCGATCTATTCCTACTTAATCCACGTTGCGTCCAAGTTGCGAACAGCCAAAAAAAAAAGACATCGGAAACCCATCGTGATTACAACTTAAGCCCGGTGTGACCAGGCCATTAGCGTGAATCGGTTTTAGTGTAGGCTAGTATCTCACTGGGCTGCGACAGCTCGCAGCTAGCTGGAGACACAAAATTGCGACAAAATACGCGAACTAGCGACAATATTCACTTGGAATCACACTGAATTGGTAATTATGACACGTTCGCGTATATCGTACGAATGTCGCACGAACACCCGGCGACATTCTGGGGGAAATTTGCCAGGAATTCCCACACTCGCGCTACATTCACGCAACAAAATTGCTATTTTTTTTTTGCTCTTACGACTGTTGTGCGACACTGCGCTAGTGTCGTGCAAGAGTCGCGCGACAGTTACGTGTGACAATTAAGAAATCTGGACCAAATAAATAGGGAGCCTCTCCCCAGTTCGCAATTTATTCTCAATTTATACGCTATTTTGTCGCGCTCCCAGGGCAGTTAGCGCCCGGAATGTCAGATTCTCATTTTTATCTCCAATCAGTCACAATTTAGACAACATAGGTCGCCATCCCCTCTCAATGTTATGTCACATTTCTCGCATTTTCTGATTCGCGGAAACTAAATAAAGACGGGTTCGAGACGTGTTGGGAACACCCGCGACGACTCTGTGACTACTTTGAGAGAAAATTCGTGGCGCGAATTTTTTGAACATGTTCAAAATTCCAGCGACACGAGAGCGAGGCCCTGCGACTCACGCGAGGAAATTGAGAACCTCTACGAAGATTCGACACGTTTCAGAAACTCCCTCGCGAATGCTGTTCGCAATATGTCGCCAACACTCGCAGCCCAGTGCTTTAAGATTGAGGTTAATATTCACAATGCCGATTCAACATTTTGGAAAATAGTCTTTGTTCCCTGATACATCTAACGATTGGAGCTGGTCCGTGCTGCCAGCTGGTACAAACACAATATTATTTTTTCCTTCAATTCCGCGATCACATTTTCACACCAGTGAGGTATAAAAACATTCAGAATTCCGGGCTGTCGTATCTGCAAAACCAGTTGTTCTCTAGGCGCTTCAATGTACGGGACGAGTACCTTTTCAATGTATCTCAGCATGCATCCCTCATTGCTCCAGTGATTTTCGGTAATTAAAATTTATTATTATTTATTTATTTTATTATTATCCTTTTTTTTCGTGAAATTTAAACGTCGTGAACATGTACACTAATATGCGTATTCGCTGAAAATTACACGTCGCAATATTAATACGATTTACAGCATGTATTCTTTTAGGGTGTGTGTGCTTTGTTCGAGTTTACAGTTTCATGGTTAAAATCCTGTGGATCCCGTTTGTTGAAGATTAGTAAATGTATCAGGTTTTATTTATATAACGACCCCCTATCAGAAACGTAAACATCGGCTATTGTATCAGGTGTTCAGTTAGAAAAACAGTTCCTCAGCCAGCGCGTCAAGTCATTTATAAATACATACATACGCACGCACGCACGCACATACGCACCCCCCCCCCACACACACATCAGAAGTAAACCAGTTATATTTTCCATTGTTAAAACGGTTGTACGTCATTATTATATATAATATAAAAGATTTATTATATACATAGCATTGAAACACAAACCATAAAAGTGATATTCAGTGAAAAGTCATATTTTCACTCTAAAACATGCCACGTGACACTCAGTGAAAATATAAATGGTATTCACTTTTTTTTTTTTTGCCTTGTTTGAGCAATGTATAACAGTCACAGTGAAAATATATAGAGGATATTATATTCGTGTCCATGACAGACGATGTTTACGACACGAGTGCCTAAATTATCATATTTCCCGAGCGAGAAATCGGTTACCTAGAAAGAAAAATAGTTTCCCAGAAAATATTAAGACGGAGAATTATCAAGTGATGAAGAAGACATCGAGGTAGTTACACATCGTCAACAAAGACTTGAAAGTTTAGCATGGTTTGTGAATTCATGTATACACATCTTATTATACTTAGGGTTTTTCAGTTAAAAAATAAGTACCAAAACAACAAACAACTGCCTTTCAAACTTTTTGCAACGTGTATATGCTACACAAAAGTATTTCACTTCATAACTTTTTGGATTATATATGGTTGATACCTTAACAAAAATCGTAACTGAAAAGTGAAAAAAAAAAAAATGAAAAAATAAGAATAAAAAAAAACCCGGCTAAAACGCGTAAAAATAGTTATTTTCCTATAAAACAATTAATATTCAGAATATCTTCTTGAAATTTTGTATAAAAATTTGAAATTTCATATAATTTCCAACACCATTTTCCTTTTTGCTCTACAATCCTTAGAAAAAAAGTTATTGTTAAAAACGATGTTGCCAAACTGACGCGACGCGAAGTATAGTTCTTTCTTTTCCTTTCACCCTCATATCATATTCATTAATCAACAAGTGTGTCTGCAGAAGTATATTGGCAGTGCGAACGAATCGCAGTGCATCTTTTTTAGTTATTAAAAAAAAAGATTAAGACTAAAATAAAATAATTAAATTATATATATATATATATGTGTGTGTGTGTGTGTGTATGTGTGTGTGTGTGTGTGTGTGTATATATGTGTGTGTGTGTGTGTGTGTGTGTATATGTGTGTGTGTGTATATGTGTGTGTGTGTGTGTGTGTGTGTGTGTGTGTATGTGTCTATATTTGAGGAATTCAGCTCATATTTTGAAGCTGTGAAGCTGTCGGTCGTCTGAACAATCCTTCTCAGTGGACTCATTTGCAGTTTGAGCTATTTTCCGTTCCATCCAGTGGTCCACAACTGGTTTATCAAAGGCCGTGGTGTGTGCTGTCCTGTCTGTGGGACGGAGCACATAAAAGACGCCTTGCTGCTTATCGGAAAGAGTAGCCTATGTGGCTATATAAAAGGTGACAGTAATATAGTGTATATATTTAAAAATTAACCGATTTAGATTTTATATTGGTTTGTTTTTTGTACTTAGCACATGCTGAATTTGGAAGTTTGTAGTAAATAGAACACCAGTTTTTGTAACTTGGTTAATACAACATAGACAAAATACTTTTGAATTGTATCTTAAAATTATCTTGTTTTCAGTGGTATGTTCAGGAGGGTCAACACTCGCGAATCTAATTTACTTTTGGTGATGGTTATCTATTCACTGAAAGCGAAAATCAGTTTAGAATCGAACAGTGCATGTGTTTGAAGGGAATTCACTACAAGATGTTACTAAATCTGATTGGTCATTGATTTTAACTAATGACAGACGTTTCTGTGTGAATTTATTGTTTTAAACGATATATTCACAAATCGGATTGAAACACAGGCAATAAACACTAAGTTCGAATGTTAAGAAAAAACTTTAAAAGCCGGCGGACCTACATTTTGGGGGCCCTGAAGCTTGAACTGGTGTTACGAAAATTCCTGTTTATTTAGAATTTCTCTCAGGATACACTATAGTAAAACGCATCTGCAGCGAAGTGGTCAAGCAATGTGTAATAGTCGCTTCTGGGACTCCTCCTGGATTAGGGGCCCTAAAACTTAAGATACATTGGTTTCATAGTAGATCTGCCCCTGGTAATCATATTAGCATGATTACCAAGTAGTCTTAAAGGCATACTCCCACGGACCCCTGACCTAATTAATTTCCAAACAAACAATTAATTTTAAATATAAACATTTGATTTGTTCATAGAAATACTTCATTCAA